>KN805370.1:0-42603 GCA_000818945.1 Schizochytrium sp. CCTCC M209059
CAAGCCAAGCCAAGCCAAGCCAAGCCAAGCCAAGCCAAGCCAAGCCAAGCCAAGCCAAGCCAGGGCGAGGAGAGGAGCGAAACGAGACGAAACGAGACGTGGTAAGGCAAGGCGAGAAGAGGCGAGGCGAGGCGAGGCGAGGCAACCAAAGTAAACAAAGCCAAGTAAGCCGCTAGCGCTTTGCTACAAGACAAGGCGTGCCTTCAGGGCAGAGCCGCGACATGGGGGTCGAGGAGGCGCGCAAAGTCGGCCGCACCGACTTCGATGTTGAAGTTGATCAAGGTGACCAAGATGGACGAACTGGGACCAAAGCAACCGGGACCGACGCAACGAACGATTGCAGCGTGACTGCTTTCCTCAAAATCGACGTCGGAGCAGCGTCCAAGACTGTACCGCGCGCAGCAACAAGCGCATCACCCAAAAACTACAACATGAAGGCGCCTCAAAGCCCCAAGGACCCCAACTTTAAACGCAAAAGAACCGTACGCAGGACCGCCGATGCTGGCTCTGCAAGCGCTGCTATCGGGACCAAGCAACAAGGCCTCCGATGTCCGCGCTGTGCCAAAGAAGGATTTGCGGACGTTCGCGCGCTCGGAAAACACGCCATCACTTGCAAAGCGAAAGGTGACCCAGGCAGCCCCAAGAGGGGAGGTGCTGCTGGTCGTGCGCCGCTCGGCAACGATCGCATGGCAAAGCTCATGCAGATTAAGCGCATGCAGAAACAACACGAAGATAATGAGCGGACCAAAGAAGAGCAAGAACGTATTGAGCGCGAAATGCAGCTCATTATCAAAATGGAACGTGCAAGAGAGGAGCGAGATGAGGCCCTGCGAAAAAAACGAGCTGCTGAGGAAGAAGAGCGCGCTAAACGTGAGGCGGCAGAGGCCAAAGAGCGCGCCGAAAAAGCTGCTCTTGAGGAGCAGGTTCGGCAACGCGCACAGGAGCTCATGGCTGACAGCGACAGCGATAGTGACCAAGAAACCGCAAGCGATGAAACTGCTGCTAACCGTCGGAAACGACTTGCAGAAAAGCTTGCGCTAAAGAAGAAACAGTCTCAGACACTCACGGAAGTGCCCTCACCAGACTCTGCGAAAGCTCCCGCTGACCCTGTGCTCGAAACAGACGGCGCTAGCGACGACCCTGCCAATGCCGCGCTTCCGGCTTCGGTGCATACTCAAAAAAATGACTCTGATTGGCTCGAGTCATCCTACGAAGGATACACCGCTGCACACATGGCTGCATTCTATAATGATCTGACGCATCTCACAAAGGTCGCTGAACTGGGCGGTGATCTTGTCACTGCGGACCCGGAAGGCCAGACCCCACTGCACATTTGCGCGCTTTACCACCACAATGAGTGTTTCGAACTTCTCGTGGGGAAACTCGTTGATACTTCTCAAAGACTTGACGCGCTTGATCACGAAGGGCGTTCGGCTTTCATGTATGCTGCAAGTGTGGGCAATTTTGCAGCCATTGCCGTACTCGCCGATGCAGCTCCAGAATTGATCGAGAAGGCAGACTTTAATGGCGACACGGCTTTGCATTTTGCAGTCTATTATGGCTTTCAGGATATTGTGGAGTTCCTACTCCAGCTTGGTGCCGACCCAGACGGCCCACCAAATTGCGAAAACAAGTCTCCTGCGACGATGTGTACGGAGTCTGAGACTCTTGAACTTCTCATTTCTAACGGAGCTGACTACTACGGAATCGACAACAACGGTAGAAGTATTCTTTTTTCGGCATGCGCGTCCGGATACGATGATGTTGCAAAATTTTTGTTGCAGGTCGACCATAATAACAACAACAATGACATCAATATACCGGAAGGCGCCGCCGAAGATAAGACCGATGCTGGGGAGATCCAGGGTCCAGACGAGTCTCAGCGGCTGTTGAATTTTGCAGACTTTCGCGGCGACACCCCCTTACATGCGGCCTCGTGTAACGGGCACGCTTCCTGCGTGAAGCTTCTCCTGCAGTTTGGAGCGAATGTGAGCATTCAAAATCACGCGGGTTTCCAGGCCGTAACGCTAGCTCACTGCAACGAGCACCAAGCATGTATTGATGCCTTTGCAGAACGTAATATTGAGCCACAAGATATGAGTCAGTTTGAACTGGGTCATCAAGATGGCGCTGGACCTGTGGGCGGCCACGGCGTCGAGAATCTCAACGCTCCCGAACATTGGCAAACGTACACGGATCCAGATTCGGGATGCGAGTACTTTCACAACCCATACACTGGCGAGACGACCTGGGATTCGCCCTTTTCATAAATTGAAGGGAGCGAGAAAACACAACAAACAAAAAATCATGGCATGTCAGTAGGTGCAAAAGATCCTTCGTGTCGGGTAGTCTGCGCAATACTGATAAATTGGAAACAGTAAAGAGTCCTTTCCGTTTGATTCTTCTTTTCAAAATAAAGAGCAGGTTGTTTTGGACATACAAGATAACAAGGGCGGTGAACGAGTGCTTGGTCGAGTGCATGATCGAGTGCGTGCGTATGTGTGCGTGTATGTGTTTTCCCAATAGATACATCAATGGGACTGGCTGCCTTCTATGGCAATCTCACCCCGAAGAATTACCTTTGAACCGGTCACCAACCTTCCCTCATGGGGACATTTGTGCGGAAATACAAGTAGTCGGCACGGATGAGGAGCAACGACCGCCAAGGTCTCTTCGGGCGACTTTAAAGAATGTAAAAGGGCAGTTGCCCCACCAGCATCGCCCTCTGCGTGGCTCCCATCGAGGTATAAAATGAACGTGTGCGTCGAACGAATTCCATCTCGATCCGTGCGATGAAGATCAATATGCGGCGCAAGAGAAATTCCAGGCGAATATGTCAAAGTTCGCATAGCGGGAAAAACGCGGATGAGCCTGGCGGAGGTGACTTCGAGCAAGGCCTCCGCCAGCATATCCCGGATCCAGCCGTGCGTATCGAGCAGATAACGACGCTCAGCAGCAGGTGGGGCATCAGCGCAAGGAGCAATAGGACAGATAACCCGTGAGGACTCGAGAAGAAACCTTGCGCATGAGCACGAACACGCATGATCCAGCACAAAGCTTCCAGCACCTGGATGCGTACTCGACCAGGGTATTAGCTCGCTGACTTTAGGTCGAGCCTCGAGCGCCGTCCATGGTACACGTGGTTGCTCAAGTAACTGCACGCGATCCACACCCATATTGCAGCCTAATGACGGGTCTGCGCCAGCCTCGAGAAGAAGGGCAGCAATGCTTTCTGCGTTGGGAAGCATCGTTGCCCATACTAGCGCAGATGCGCCATGTTGATCACGAAAATTAATATCAACGCCGAGGTCAATGAGCGCTCGCACTCGCCAAAGGTCACCATCGATCACTGCATTGAAGAACTTTTCCTGTCTGCGATCTTGCGTGTCCCCCGGCATTGAATATTTGGCGGCCATTGGCGATTGGCGCACAAGCTTTGGCTTTGGAGTACCATGCAAGGCCTTGACGAAGCGGGCCGGCAAAGCGTCAAACTTCGCCTTGCTCTCCAAACGCACCTGTTCCGGAGTCCCAAGTCCTTCGAGAGGCGCTGGCGAGCAATCGTCCTCTTGTTCCACCCCGCAAAAGGGGCAGCGGAGAGAAGATGTTGAAGCTTGCGCTGCAGCCTCGATGGCCCGCAAAGCACATCTCGCACAAATCGTGTGTCGGCAGACGAGCCATTCGAGAACTAATGCCTCGTCATTAGACTCATCCTGCGCATCGTCTGTGCCGCGTGAGCACGCAGCGCAGGTAGCATTATCCTTGCTTCTGGAGCTACCTTGATCGCCGCTCTGCAGAAATGACGCCTTCATTTTCTCTAAGCTCGCCGCGAGCCAAACTTGAGCAGAAGGAGGAAAGAGCCGTAGCGCCAGCGTAATTGACTGCCGCACATCTTCCTGCGCTTCAACCTTCGTTGACGACGGGGACGAAAATGATGATGGGGCCTCGAACACGCAATCGCAAGCGTCCGCCGAGGCTGCCGACACTACAGGCGAAAGTACGAGGACCCCAGCCTGAAGGAGAGCAAATGCGATCGCGTCCTGGCCTAGAGCAAGGGCCTCTTGTAAGAGACCACTTTCATTGAGATCAAACTGCAGCAGTTTGCGCGAGCCGAACCGGGCTTGCTGGCCCTCGCGAAGCCACTTGCGTAGGGCCTCTAGTTCATGAGCGTCGGGTTTTCTCCGCGAGCCCACCGCCTCGTCTTGCCGCGCAGCTCTTCGTCTCGCCGCGCGCGCGCACGATCTCGCGACGCCGCCGCCCTCGCTCGCGGGCCGCTCTTTGCGCGCCGCGCGCCGCGCGCCGCCCATCCTCCTCGAGCGAATGCACGCCGCCGTGCAGTGCAGTGCAGTGCAGTGCGTGCAAGGTCTGCCAGTGCTCAGGCTGCCAGAGGTTGCTTCGTGCTGCTGTCTCGGTGGCCCACCCACACCGTGCGTGGCTGCGCTGCCGCGGTTTGCGCAACGTATTCTAGCAACGGATCTATCCGTTGTGGGGGCCTTAGGTCTTGGGCCGGCGCGGCGCAGAGTCCGCCGGTCCCACCGTCGATGATGCGGACCGTGACTTCGCAGAGGACCGGTAGCGCCGGTGGCGTCTCTTGTTGATTGAAAGGAAGATAATAGTTTGTTGGCTCGATTTCGATGAGCTGAGGTGATGGAAAGGGGTTCAGGTTGCGGACGGATGCTCTCGAGGCTCGAGCCGCGCCCACGCCAGCGGCTCGTAAGAAAGGCGCCATGAGGCAGGCAGGAAGCAGCTTTCACAGTCACAGAAGGAAGGAGACATACAATAATGACAAATCAGAGGTGATAGCGACACGATATCTATTACTCTCGATCGTCTGTTAAGTTCTGATTACAGCCAATGAGTTTGCATTATGCCCATTTCCTCGAGTTCAATCAAGGCATGTCTGTCTTATGTCTGTTTTATGTCTGCGACTGCTGAGCAAACCACTAGCTGACTGCGTCGCTAGAGCTCGCATGTCGACCGATGGACGTGACTGACACCATGTGCTTCAAGAAAGTAAGAAGGAAAAAAAAAAGAAAAAGGAAAAAGTTCGGTTGAACGACATTGAGACCGTCTGCGTCCAGCCAACATGCCTGCCTGCCTGTCTGCCTGCCTGCTGCCCGACGCACTAGCAGCCAGCATCGCGGGTTCTCTCAAATGAATTGCGCTGGCCTACCTAAACATTCTTTGCATAACAGAGATGATTCTTGCCTGAACAGTCGCGACGGGCAGCTAGATAGCTGCTAATGGGGGCGACGTAGAATCAAGGCTTCCAGCGAACCGACACTGTAACAGACCGTAGCCAAGAAGACCTTGTAGTCCTGGCGTTCAGTCTCGCTGCAAGAGGCCGGCGCCGCGCAGCAACGCGAAAAGAGCGCTAGAGCAGGACGAAGAAGAAGTGAAAGGGGACAAAGACAAGGTCGAGGACAACGTCGAGAACGTAAAGACAGAAGTTGGTTGAGTGCGTTCACGCACGCAACACAACGCCAGTTTGCGTAGAGGAAGAGACCTTGGCTCACATCCATCATGGCTTCAAACGCAGGCAGCGAATCGAAAGATTCCGACGAATGCGGCAGGCACTCCAAATACAGCCAAGGAAAGGAGGTCTCAGAGAAAACAGACTCCATAATCGTAGCACTCAAGGATACACCGCGTGCAGGGTCCATATTGGAGCGCCTATGGCTTAACGAGCTTGACATTGGAGTTCCCTACGCATGCTGTACATTGTCTCAAGACTGCGCATTTACAAATCGAAATCCCGATCTCATCGTATCAGACTCGGCAAACCTATGTACATGCGTAAAGGTCATTGACACTCCAGTATTTCTTGTCATCGAGGATATTGCCGATGAGTCCGCGTGCATTTCGATGGGTGCAGCGGACGTCATGCGCGATAACGTCGATCCGCGTCTCTTTTGCCGTCGCGTTGACAATCTACTAAAGCGAATGGACCTCGAGAGGCAACTGAAGAGCTACGCAACACGTCAACGACGACGCTCAAGCAAATCGCTTAAAGCCCCGTTTCCTCTCGAAACAGCAAGCTCATCGGAAGACGTCTTCTCGACCAAGCTCAGGCAAACTGAGGTGGTTGCGCAACACATGGTTGCTGATGTCCTCACAAAAGCTGTTGGCTCAATGGCAAGTGACGCTCGCGAAAACGAAACAGTAGCGCACTCTGCGTCGCGAGACCTAGACATGGTAGCAGAAGCTTACTCAAGTGCGACGTTGCCGGCGGTGGAGGCGACACGACACAGCGAAGACGATTCGAAAGACCTTCGAGGCTTTCTCAAAAGACAGGTATCTTTAGGGGCAAGCATCAGTGGCCGCGACAGCATAAATGAAGATGTAATAAGTGCATTGAGCGCAGCGCAAGACCGCCTTACCCACACGCTGTCCACGGACACCGAAGGCTCCACTTTTTCGGCGTCGCAAACGTCTATCGACGATGGGGCAACAGGCCGTCACTCCGAGAATGAGCTCGATTACTTGCGCAGAAAATCGGTCAAACTCCATTATCAGCTCACCTTGCAAAAGGCCGAAGCACAGCGTCTGCAACACACAGAAAAGATGATGCAGGAATTTCGCTCGGATCTGAACAAAGTTTCTGACTTTCTCAGCGCCTACGACAAGGATGCTTCCAGCAAGTCTTCGAAATCGGCCCTGGGCGACGAGGAAAATCTGTACAATACTATGCGCGAGATCCAGCTTGTGGTTGCCAAACAACGACGGGCATTTGGGGACGTCGAAGTCGACAGAAGCACCAAGAAATGGCTCGATTCCACGTTTTTCACACAGGACACGGGTATCGAGCTCGATCATTCCCTCGTCGATGCTTCCCAAGGCCCCTTTGCAGATCTGGAGCAGGATCTCGAAGAATCTGCCGCTCTCGAAGAGGATGAAGAGTCTAAATCTGACGAAGAAGGCTCTTCAAAACAGCGAGAGCAAGATGATTACCTCGGCCTTGGTCCGTCCCAGCTTCAAAGCATCGACCAGGAACACGTGAAAAGCTTGGGAGCAACAGACGCTTCCGCCTCGCATCATCGTATGAAAAACACCGGAACAGCTGCGCCTGATCACGCCTCGCCCATACTTTCAGCGCCAGGGCAATCTGGCACCGGACGCATGAGTCCCTTGGCAAGTCCATTGAGCCCCTTGAGTCCAAATCTGGCCAAAGCTGGTGTCACCAGTGATCATGCTCATGCTGGGCCCAACTCGCCTCCTTCACGGCCCATGTCCCCGTCATGTGGCGGAACGCACAGGCTCTCCATTCATACGTGCTCGCTGCGATGGATGGAAGTTTTCCGCAAGGCCGCGGCCTCATCAGATACAAATCATTTGCCGACACATTCTCAGCACAAAAGTGAAGTCTTCGAAGCCGGAGGCCAATCTTCACGGCGGTCAAGTTTTTCCAGGCAGTACGTGGAATCCGTCATTCTCTGCCAGGACGAGTGGGACGTGTGGCACTTGAGTGAATTGCAGATGATGGCGGACGCCTTCGAGATGCTCAGCCAGTTTGGTCTAAGTGAGGTCATTGGTGTCAAGCAAACTGCCTTTCGAAGCTTTTTCTCTTCCCTCGCTAGCTCGTACCGCGCCAAAAACCCGTATCATAACTTTTATCACGGGTTCGACGTGATGAAGACAACCTTCTTCCTCTTGGAAGTCTGTGGACTTGGTCAAGGCATCCCAAACTTGTCTGGGGTGGCAGTCCTTATCGCCGCTCTGGGCCACGATGCCGGCCATCCGGGGCTGAACAACGTCTTTCAAATCAAAGCTGGCACAGATCTGGCTCTGCGCTACAACGATGATTCTGTGCTGGAAAACTATCACGCTGCGATCGTGTTCAGGTGCATTCGCAAAGGTCGCGATGAAATGTACGGGACGCTGGATACGGCAGGCCGGAGAGAAATGCGGAAAATCATTGTCGAAACTATCCTCAGCACAGACGTGAGCAAGCATGTAAAACTACTCAAGGCTGTTAACGAGGGAAGCGCTGATCACCTCCTGCAGCTCAAGCTGCTTCTCTGCGTATCGGATGTGTCGAATCCAATCAAGCCTGCACCTATCGCAGATGCGTGGTCCGCGCGCATTTGTGAAGAGTTCTTTCAGCAGGGTGATGAAGAGAGGCGACGCCGCATGGATATTTCGCCTTACTGCGATCGCCAGCAGGGCCGAAGCCCCAAAGTTACGCTCAACTTTATCAATTTTATCGTAAACCCGCTCATGGAAGCTGCCAAGCAGGTCTTCCCGGCGCAGGGCCCCAACATGCAGATCCTCATTGATGTTCTCGGCGACGAGATTTCACGCCTCAAGGACCTTACCGAGCTTGCTTCGCCTACCTCTCCGCTCGAATTCGGCACTGGATCGATTACGGGACCCGGTGAAACGGGTGCAGATCATTTGCATGCGCCATTACGCAGCTCACGCGCCCCGCCTCCTGTCAATAGTCACCTCACGCGTGGCAACAAGAAGCTTCCTCCGCTCAAGAGCTCTTCGCCGCTTGGTCCGGACACAAAGAAGCGCAGAGACCTTCAAAAACGCCTGGAGGCGGCCTATGGCCAACCGATGCCATGAGATTTCTCGCGTATGTGCTTAGAACCTTGTCAGTAATTTTACACTTTTTCCCTTTCAGGGAATCTGTCGGCGTCGTCGTTGGCGTCGTCGTCGTCGCCTATTTGCTTTGCTTGCGGATCCAATTACTCATCAATTCCTATCGATTAAGATAATCACGAGCCATGAAGCACTTCCACTCTCGCCGACAAAGCATCTGTCGGCTTTGCTTTGCTTTGCTTTGCTTTGCTTTGCTTTGCTTTGCTTTGCTTGCTGGTCCAAATACTCATCATTTTCCATCGACTGAGATGGTCACAAGCCGTGAAGCACTTTCACTCTCGCCGGCAAAGCATCTGTCAGCGTCGTCGTCGTCATCGTCATCATCATCGTCACCGTCATCGTCAATCCTAGACCCGTCATTCTCGATATGCTCCTGCGACTGGACAAAAGCACGATATTCTGTCAAGTAACCACGCGCTCTCTCCTCTTCTTCATCGACAATGTCGGCCTCGGCAATTTGCACCTTCCACACGCGGCCTGAGGCCACCTCAGAAGGGGTTTGCTTGCGAATACGCGCGAGGATTGGTCGCACCGCCTCCGGCCACTCGATAAAGCAAATGTCGCGCCGTAGCAAGGCAATGTCCCATTCAAACGCCTGTTCGTCCTCGACCGTGATCTCAGGGAGACGATAGAGGTCATAGTGCCGCAAAAGAGCGCCAGCACAAGCCTTGGGTTCCATGGCTGGGCCGTAGATAAGTTCGAGAAGAAACGTTGGTGAAGGCACCGCAAGTGCTTCATTGGACAAGGCCGATCGAATTGCTCCACGTGCAAACACGCTCTTGCCGCCGCCCACTTCGCTTTCAAGCAATACCACATCCCCTGCACGTAGCTGCGAACGCAGGAACCAGGCGCCAAGAGCCTCCATCTCGCTGGCCGTTCGTGCCATAGCTTGCCACGCTTCCATCCCGTTTGTCGCCTTGCTCGACAGCTCTATCGTTCCGTCGTTCGAAAGCCCTCGCGCAGGGTCACGAGCGTATGTGCGCGCCCATGTCTCCGCTCGAGTGCGCCGCAGCGCCCTGCCTGCGCGCGAGAGCATCTCTTGCAAGCTCTATTAACGTCGCGCCCTTGGCTTGACGAATTGATGCCAGTGGTTTCGCCCCGGCCGCCCTGTTTGTGGGTCTGCCTGGAGGCGAAGGACGCACGAAATGTGTCTCTTGCGATTGACGAGGCGATTGACAGTCGCAAACTGTCAAGACAGCAGCCTCTTGATAAGCGAAGGAGTGTGGGTCATACAAAAGGGACAGTAGCACGGAAGCCTCGCAAAAAAGTTGACTCCCATGAACTTCAAAGGGTTCCTTCCACTATACGTCCCTTTTTACTCTAGTGCCCGGGCCACAGCAATATCAAATGTGATGGTCAGGCACAAGCAACTGTTCAAGCTTGCAGCTCTCTTTTGCGAGAAAACAATGCCGCATGGCTACAAGTGAAAAGAATTCTTCCACATAGAGTGAATGATAGAATGATTGAATGAAGCTGGTGCGCAGAAACCTAGATGAAGGGCGGCCTCGTCGGCTAGAATGTTGGATGCGCAATAAGTGCGACGCCTCGAAGAATGACATCCTGACCCAGATCTGCTTCCACGTGAACATCAGAAAGCAAATGTGCGCGGGATGCGTTCGCATAAAGCGGCAAACGGACGTGAGTGGATGCGTCAGGCGCAGTGTCGTGGCGCCATGTAAAGGTGCATGAAACTGCAGTGCGTGAAGAACTCGGTGAAACGGCGGAAATGTTCGTCGAAGCCGCTGCAGCACGTGCAGCTTCGCCGCCGCCTTCGAGAATAACTTGCGAACTGAATCCAGTTGAGCTCGCGCCTTCACCTTCGCCGAGGGAAGCGTGAAGCCAAAGCTCTTCAAGCGAAAGGCCTAGCGCCTTGGCAACCTGCTGTCGAGTCGCTGTGAGGAAGGCGCCCGGCGAGAAGAGGAGACCAACGTCGATTTGAAGCGGCAAGCGGAAGGCCGCGTCACCTCGAGACAATACTTTTTCAAAGGCCTCGAGACGCACGAAAAAGTCTTGGACCCATGCATCCAAACTTGCTGCCGGCATGACCGCTTGCCAGTCCGCGGGTACAGTCTTCTGCTGAATGTGCGTAGAGAGGACTTCCAGTTCGTTTGTCATGCGCTGCTCCCCACGCAAAACCGCCAACATGCCCGCGCTCTTGGCGCGAATATCGCGCAAGGTCGCCATCGCCGTGCGGGCTTCGCGCTCCCAGCAGCGAAAGATTGGGTTCGAAACAAGATCGTCCGTGCGCGAAAGCGTGCTGGCACAAAGGTTCTCAAGAGCCGCTGCCTTTGCCGCCTTTTCGGACCAGATCTGTACCTGCTGCGCAGCAAGGGTCATCCAAGCTGGCTTGGCATGAGCGGCCGTCCCGTCTTCTACGCCCACTGTTGACAATCGGACCCTCGAGTCTTGGTCTGCTTCATCGTCGTTGTGACTCCTCTCGTTGCTATCGTTCGCATCGCTAGCAGCCGATAGCTCCGTGACAGCGCTGACATGCTCGCCAGCCTCGAGTCGGAGATAGACGCGTTGAAACCTCGCAGCCTCGTTCTTGAGCAAAATGTTCTCTGCGGTCCTTGCAAGCCCGAGCCACGATGGGTCGTTGTCCGAAAGGAGCTCGCCCACCCAAGACTCGAAGCGCGCCTTGCTCGCCCCCTCAGGCGGATGAAGATCTCCTCCCTTCACGAGGGCAAAGTCTGTCTCAAAGATTTGGGGCACGAAGAGTGACTCGAGGATGCCGTCGAGAATTTGCTGGTCAAACTCGTTGTCAATCCGACCGCCGTATGTGGATTCAGCCAAGATGTCCCGGATCGCAGTCCATGGCAGCTCCTCAGGGGCAACGTGCTCACGACCTTGCGCTACGCGGTCTACCCACTCGTCAATCACATCCATTGCGCACGCCTGGTCTGCGTCGCTAAACTCATAAAGCTTTGTCCACCCAATCGGCGCAAACCGAAGTCGCTCGAGAAGGACAGCATGAAACCACGCAAGCGCAAAGTATAAGCGTGCGCGTTCCTTGGGACCCCGCTCGACCCTTTCGGCCGGCATGGCCTGTAATGATCGGAGCAAACTAGCTTTGACTCCCTTGGGCGCCTCAAACATGAGCTTGTTACTCTGCCGCAATAGCGTCTTGGGCAGCTTCTCATTGAGCTCGCTTGTGAGAATGAGGCGAAAATCTGCGCGAGCCCGCATACCGAAGATACGTTTCTCCAAAGCCATAAGCCATTCACTGGCCAAGTGCACATTCTTGAGCATTACCCAGCCGCCTTCCTGGGCCCCAGCCGCGATCGCGGCGTCCGCATCGCGGAAGCCCTCGGCAGAGCCGAGCGCAACGCTACGGCAGCGCACGCCCGCCGTCGTGGCCAAACGGTCCACACTGCCACTCATGTCAAAGCCCCGTGTGCTCAACAGAAGCACAGGGGTTCCTGCCTTGGCCTCACTAAGGATGGCCTGCGAAAGGTCAAGCATGGTGCGTTGCGCATCCAAAAAGCTGGTTCCAAATGACGCATCCACGACCCCACGGAGACCGGCAAAGACCCTATCCGGCCGGAAGATGCGCAGTCCAAGCATGCGATCAACAGGATCCTCGGCCCAGGCATCCGGGACCTTCTTTTCGGGCACCTCAGCCTGCGCCATCTCCGCCCAGGCCTGTGCGTTCCCGCGAATGTGTTCCGCCAGTTCAGGCCGCGTCTTGAGCGTCTGGGCGAGCGCTGCCACATCCGCCTCTCCACGCACGGAAGCAGGGAGGGTATCTTCGAGGAGAGAGCGTGCTGCCACGAGGTCGGCGGCCGCGTCGCTCGCAAGCGCAGCCGAGATCCGTGCGCCGAGCGCCGGATCCGCAATGGCGGCCAGCATGACCGCAAAGAGCAGCTCGTCGCGCTCTAGCAGCGACTGCTTCACGCGGCGAAAGAGCTCGGCGAGGAAGCGGTCGTGCAGGCGCTCGAGCCGTGTCTCGTGGCTCAGCGAGGACGACTTGGCGTCGCTATCCTGGGATTCGTGACCCAAGAGTCCATCGAGGATCTCGAAGAAGAACGCTAGCGAGAAGTGATACGTAAAATGCACGTCGACCATGCGTCCAAGCGCAAAGTAGGCACGCGAGCAAAGGACTGCAAACTTGGAGTAAAACGTCGAGGTGGCGGCAACTGTTTCCAAGACTTGGTCGGCCTCGGCCGCCTTTTGCTGAATTTCCCGAGCCTCCTGCTTGAGGCTCTCGAGCGTGCGAATGATAGAGTCGTCATCGAGAATGTTGACCTTGGCCTCATTGATTGAGTCGAGAAGGCGGTCCTCCAGTTCGCGCAGCCGGGCCTGGAACTCGCCTTGAAGTTTGAGCAGGTCCTCCCGCTGCTTTTCTACATCCGGACGCTCCGCGCGCAGCACCTTGCCCAAGCAAAGCGCCTCCAGGCTCGCCGGAGTCACTGTAAAGTTTACAAAGGTCACGCGGGAGCAAACATCAGGCGCGAATTGAAACGTCGGGTCTCGCGTCGTCAGGTACATGGAGAAGCTCGGGCTGAAATCAATATCCTGGTCTCCGAGGCGCACGAGCATGCGGCCTCCTGTGCGGTGAATTTCTCGGTTCAACACGGGATTGAGCACAGGATCAATATTCTCCACGTCCGTGATGACGAGGCAAGTTCCGAAACGAAGTGCGCTTTCGAGCTGCTTCATGAATGACGCATCCAAGAAACTCGTCTTGACAACCTTGCGGTCCTCGAGGTGTTTCATGAGAAAGTCTGACGCCTGGCCGGAGGGGTCCACGACCAGTGGAAAACGATTATAGTGCTGCAGGATCACAGCGTTCTCCTCGCACAGGTTGTCCTTGGGAAGTCCCTGTGCGTGCCAGGCGAGGCGTTCTGCGGGCCGACTCATGTACTCAACAAGCGAGAGACCCTTGCGGAAGGAAATGCCGAAGCGTGAGAGAAGAGCGCGCCAGTCTGCAAAAAAGGTCTGACGCTGCTGGAAACCGAAAAAGCCACCATAGGAGATAAAGGCCGCCGACAAGAGGACGTCGCCCACAAGTGTGGCCATCTGATCCGCGAAGCCGACGCGAGCCTCGGTCCAGCGCTCGTTCTCCTGAGACAAGGAGTCGAGGAGCGCCGTCGAACGCTCGACCTTTGATTTCACGGAATTCATCTCGGACTTGATGGTCTCCGTCTCTGCGATAAGCACGGCGTATTCCTCTTTGAGCTGGGCGATCTGCTTTTCGAGTTCTTCGACCTTGACCATTTCTTCTGCTTGGCGCTCACGAAGGGTCTCCGACTCCTTGGCAAGCTCGTCAATTTCCTCGCGTAAAGGCTGGATCCGCAGCAGAATTCCGGCGTAGTCCAGCTGGGACACGATCCACTTGAAGAGCGCCACACACGCCTTGTTGGCGTGGAGCACCTTCTCCTCCACAAAATCAGGATTTTCGAGCATCTTTTGCACCTTTGCGCGCCGATCTTCCGTGAGATCCTCGGACTGGAAGTTCACTACGTCGGGAATGAACTCTCTGCGTTGCAAGATGCGACGAATGTCGGCCCAGGATGTAAAAGAAAGCCCGAGCATCACGCACACGGCCTCCAGCGTCAGCTTGACCGCAGCGGGTGGGTTGTTCAGCGAACGCATTTCGTCGAGATGGGCGCGACGGATGTCGCTGACGGCCTTTTCGGCGTCCAAAAGCGCCGGCTTTGCCTGACTGAGCTCAGCCTCCGCAGTGGCGCGTTGCTCGTCGACCTTGGCGTTTCGCTCGTCAAGCTCGACGCCCATGCGCTCCGCATCTGTTTTCTTCTTTTCAGCCTCATTTTGATCGCTCACCATTTGTTGCAACTTGGCGTTGGCTTCCTTGTTCTTGGCCTCCAGCTCGGCCTCCTTGACGGAAAGACTCTGGCCAAGTTCTTCGACCTGGTTGGCCGTCTCGCGGAGCTTGTCGAGACCAATGTTGAGATGAAGCTGTTGCTCCTCGAGATGCTCACGTTTCTGGTTGTAAAGATCCACGCAATGCTTGATGAGATCCAAGTAGTCTCGCGGCGACACAAATGTACGATTTTCGTGGCGCGCTGCCTGCGCTTGCGAAACCGCCTGCACAGATTCGTGCATTAGGACCAGGGTTGCCACCACGGCGTGACGATACCGAAGAGGCTCGTCTCCGTTCGACCTCCCCGCACCTGCGAGCTTGGCCTCGATCTCGTCGCTCGCTTCAATACTTGGAGGTGAGTAGTCCTGAGCGCTCGCCTCGAGGTCTAAGGTTCGCGTGAATTCATGCGCAACCTGGGCCAGAGCTTGCCCGGACCAATCTCCAAACCAGTCCACAACGCAGCGGTTGAAAAGCGCTGGCGAGGTCGCCGCGCGGTTCTTCAAGTCGCTCGACGCCGGGTTCATAGTGAAGACCACGTGTAAGTTGCGCTGAACAGCACGAGTAAATGCTTTAAACACCTCCTCGTCGTCGTCGGTGTCAATGACTGCTCCCGAGGTACCGTCACGCTGGATCGCTTCACGGCACGCGCTCATCAGAGCATTGTACTCGTCGCCTTCAAAAAGGCCGGGGACCTCTCCGCTTGCCAACAGGGCATTCATGCGCTCCAAAAACGCCGACTCGAGCACATTCGACTCATCAAAAATGAAGCACACCTTTTCCCCTTGGCATCCCGCCTGTTTCATAATGTATCGCAAGTCTTCATCAAAGTCATCCAGCGAGTATTTGCGCGAAAGTTTGATCTGAAAGACGCGAAGGCCGTTCATCCAAGCCACGAAACGAGAGAGAACTGTCTTGCCGGCCCCAGACTTACCCACGAGAAGCAGGTGGCCAAGCGGCTGCCGCAGCACGCGATCGATGCGCAGCACGTGCTCGAGAACATCATCAAAGACCACAAGAGGCACATTGAGCTCCTCTTCGTAAAATACGCGAAGCCGGGCCTCCACATGCTCGCGCAGCTCCAACGGGTCGACGCTCACGTAGTTCTTGCTGATCCAGTTCGCGAAAAGGACCGGGCGACGGAGGGCCTCTGCGTGGTCAGCGCCGGGGAATCGCGCGCGCGCGACGCTATCGAGGTTGTCGGCGCACCACGCACGTTCCTCGTCCGTGACGAGCCGATCGTGAAAGAGACGAAGACCCTCATGCAACCACAAGCGAACCAGAAGATCCACCGAAGCTGTCTCCATCTGGCCAAGCGCCTCGTACAGCGCACGCATCCAGCGCGAGAGCTCACGGGGACTGTACACGTAGTGCGGAGCAATGTCTGCTGAGAAACGAGCCTTGTTTGCAGCGTAAACGTCAACCATAGCTTCCGTGAGCGCGTCGCCGTGGGCACGAAGCGAAGGCTGCAGTTTGAGCAGAGCACGATTGAAGGTGCCGTAGATTTGCCGAAGCGAGTCAGCAACGGGGTAGTCCACGAGAAGCAGCGGGGTGTGCCGCAAGAAACGGTGCGACAGCGGGACACGGCCCGGATCCGTCGGCGGATTGCAGGCGCTCACAAACTGAATACGCTCCACAGAGACCCACGCGAGGTCGCGCGGCCGCCAAAAGCCTCCCTGCTCGACGATCTGGCGCATAAAGGTTATCACGTGTTGCGTCCCGTACGCATCTGCAACAGGCAAATTGACTTCGTCGCAAAAGACGACGAGCCAGCGATCGGGCTGCGGTGGAGCGAGCACTACGCCGGTCCTCGTCGCCTTGTATATGCAGTACTGCTCAAAGGTTTTCAGAATGAGCTCCGGGGTGGTCGCAGAGCTAAAGTTGAGAGATGCAAGCTCAAAATTCGGCATGCTCTGCAATACGCTCGTGAGAGACATGGTCTTGCCTGAGCCTGGTGGGCCGCACAGAATCAGGGGTCGGTGCTCGTCGAGCCAGGCATGCAAAACTTGGGCATGGCGCACAGTATCCACGGTTGGGATGACTAGGTCCGTATCCATGACGCGGTGCGGGTCAATCTCCATCTTTGGCACGCTGTCCTGCCACGCCCGCCATCCGCCGTCCTCGACATTCACCTCGAAAGCCCATAGTTCGCCCGGGTCCGAGGTCGGCAAATCAACGGTGGTGCGCGCCCCCACGGCTGCCGCCAGCTGTTTGCGTGCCTCGAAATCCATTGAGCTGCCAAACCCCCAAAGCACGGAAAAGAGCGTCCAGCGGGAAAGGAAAGCTTGCATGTGCGCCTCCTCCATCGGAAAATCGGGACGATTCTGGTTGTACTCGTTTACGGCCGAGAAGCCGCGGCCCATGAGAGAAAAGAACGACACGATCAGACGCATCTGCGTGACATCCATCACATGAGGCTGCTTCATTGCGATCGAAAGAGCTTCCTGCACGAGAGATCCACTGGCGAGCAGCGGGCGCACCATTTCGGCACACCGTGCCTCGATAAGCGTCTCCGAGACGTCATCAAAAGCGGGGTCCTCTTCGGGCCGAGCGGCAGACGCTTCCGTGTCCTTGGCATCGCTGGTCTGCGCAGGGCCCAAGGAGGCCATCGACGGCCAATTTGCAGCGGCGTCCGCCTTTGTGCGGCCCGACGCGAGGAGACGGATGCGACTGGCAAAGATATCATCTACGGGAAGCGTGTCGTCGCTGTACCATACCATGCCGCATCGGCTCACAGTGGCCAAGGTGGCATACTTGAGGGTCTCGACCTCAAACATGATGCGAACGTTGTCGGGAATGCTGAGACGCTCACCGTTCGGGAGAGTGAGAAGTTTGTTGTCATCAAGAACCGAGTTCAAGTTCTCGGCCCACTCCGGGTCGACGTCACCGTCAAAAACGATCCAATGGCGCTTCGACTTTTCACCACGCACATTGTTTAAAATCGTGCGCAACGTGTGCGTGAAAATGCCATTCGTCCACTCCAGCGTGTTCGAGTCCAAGGTGCCGTACAAGGCTTCCTTGGAAATTGCTTTGGGGTCGATCACGTGAGCCTGGCCCTTTTGACCGTCCACGAGCTCGAGAGCCTCCAAGAGAACGCGCCACGAAGACGACTTGCCGACGCCAGAGGGGCCGACCATCATGATCCCATGACGCATTTGCTGGACCTGATCAAGCTGCAACACCTTGTTCACCCATCGCTCACTGGGCTCGAGACACCACGCGTCGCAAACGCGACGAATAGCGGCACGTAGCTCGCGGGCTTCGGCAGGGGAAACGTCGGCGCCAGGGAAAACACCCGCCAAGAGGGTCTGGAAGAGAGCCACGTCCTCGGACACGAGTTTGGGGACAACGTTGTCGCATAGACTGCGAATAAGGATGGCTTCTTCCTCGCTCTGCGAGGCTCGCTTGAGGTTTCCTGCGCTGAGGAGCACCGACTTGACGGCGCGCAAGCCAAAATCGTAATGAGGCTGCTGGGAAAGCTGATCCGCACAAAGCTTGAAGAGGAGGACGACCTTGCCGGCAAGACGTTCTGCTGTCTTGAAGCCCTGCGAGAAGAGCATGACCTGAGCAATCAAATCGCGGTCCGGCTCAATCATGGCGATTGCGCGGAAGAGCTGCTTGAGGTTGTCCGGCAGGTTCGAGCGCCCCGCGTAGCCGGGATTCATCGTGACAAAGATGCCGACGTTGGGGTTCAGGGTCACAGGCCTATCGAGCAGCGAAACTTCAGCCTTATGCTTGAGCAGGCCGCGCTGGATATCGAGAATCTGCTGCGAGACGGCCGAGAGGATGCGCTCTTCGAGGCGATTGAATTCGTCGAAGCAGCCCCAGGCCCCGACCTGACACAGACCAACAAAAATGCGTCCCATGGCCTTGAGGTCAAAGTGCTCGTCGCAATTGAAAACCAGCACAAAGCGTCCCATTTGAGCTCCAAGTGCCTTGACGGACTCGGTCTTGCCGGTTCCTGCAGGTCCAAAAGGGTTGCCACCAAGACGAAAGTGGAGCGCTTGGGTGAGAGCCAAGTAGCAGCGATCTGTGAGCGGCGTTTGAACAAGACGCTCTCCGACGCCTTGGTATTCAAAACCGTAGTCAAAGGTCGCGCTGGCAATGTGCAGAGAAAGTTTGTCTTGCGCCCAGCGATAGCGAATCTGGCTAAGCCAAGCAAAGGTGTCCGGCGACGGAGCCTGTCCCTCGGCACTCTGGGCTGCAAGCTTGCGCAGCACATCGCGTTGGTGAACCATTTCAGTGATGATCTGTTCATGCTTTTTGCGCACCTCGGTGCTTATGTTACCCGAAAGGACGCGCTCGGCGAGGACGCCGAGCCAGTGCTCGGTGCGGTCGCAAAGTGTCGTGAGCTGCTGCTCCGTGTTGGCACCGCCGCTCGATGATGTACCTGCAAGGATAGCGTCGACTTGGGTGCACCACGACACTTGGCTCGCAAGAAGAAGAATCTGCGAAGGAAATCTGTCTACCCAAGGAGTGAAGGCGTCTTCCCCGGATTGAGCGCCACCTGCTCCGCCTCCCAAAAGAGGATTGCTCTCGTTGGCACGCTGCAAGAGGGCTGATAGGGTCGAACGCATGGCGCTCTCGACGCCACCAAGCCACTCGTTCACCTTTCCAGTCACAGGAACGGGTCCAGGTGTAAAGGGCACCACCTCGCCCTCGCGTGACACCATGGCCGTAATGTCAGATGCAGCGCCTCCGGAGTCGCCTTGGTCGCCACGTTCTGCTGCAGAGCCGAGCTTGAGTGACACAATGCCGGCAAACATTTTGCTCATGTGACGCTGGACCTTGATCGGATCCTTTGAGTTTCCAATGATTTCCAAGAGATCTTCGTCTCCCACAAAATAAAAGCGCGAAAATCCCTGGCGCTGGCGCTCAAGATAGTCACCCAGCGCACGCTGAATCTTCTCAAGAAGATCAGCAAGACGGCCCAGCGAGTGATCCAGGTTGGGCATGGAGTTTACGACCTCGAGCACACGCGGTGCGCGCGAAACTTTGCGCATGAGAGACACGAACTCACCGTCAATCGAAGAGAAACGGCTGTACTCGTTAGGTAGCTGCTGCTTGATGTCAGCACTGCCAAAGAGAATCGCTCCGAGGTACACCCATCTGCGCTGCACGTCAATCCAAATGTCGAGGACAACACGAATGCGCAAGAGCTTGTCCTCCCAGGCAGATGCGTCCTCCTCAAAGACCTTAAAGTATGGGCTCTGCTTCATGGACGCGAGACTGTTGGTGTGCTCGTCAAGTTGTGTAAAGAGCTCGTCCCAGCCGCGAATGATACGGCAACGGTTCTGGAAATTGATCAGATCAAGCTCGTAGGTGGTCCAAAATTCGCGAATTTGCCGCAAGAATTCCTCGAGTGCCATTTCGCCTTGAGCGGTTCGGAAGATTTCCTGAAGGGGTTTTTGGTGACGCTTGAGATCTTTGGCCCAAAGGTCTCCAAGCGTAAGGTCAGAAACGGGCCCAAGATTGAGCGTGCGGTGAATTTGTCGCCAGTGGCGATCTTTGAGCGCCTCGGACCGTAGCTCAATGATGAGTGGCTGCGTCTTTTTGTATTCACGGACCGTGTCCTGAATGTACTCGAAGGCTTCGTACTGGCGAACGCGGCTGGGGAGCTTGCGAAGCTCCTCGAGGATGGCGTCGAGGGAGACGCGAAGTTTTTTGGGAACGACCGCAGTCCACGGAAGTTCCCGAAGCTGCGCTAGATTTTCGGCAACTTGCGCGAGCGACGTCCAGACTTCCTGAAGGCTCTCGATCTCGTTGCCAAGAGTGTCGAGGATGCGGTGGCTCTGCGGTTGCGATTGCGATAGAGAAGCACTGGTCTCCAGAGCATCCTCAGTGCCACCCTGGATTGCTTCCTTGGCAAGGGAGACTCGCTCCCATTCGTCCTTGACACGTGCCTTTCGGGCAGCGAATAGTGCAAGAACCTCGAGTGCGGCTGCGGGCCGCGCTTCACCGCCCACGGGCCGCTGTTCAGCCCAGTCGGAAGCAAGCTGCTCAATGCGACCGGCAACGGCGCGGTCTTCGGCAACAATTTTAGTCTGCAGCGTCGGTAGCTCGGTCTCGAGGACGCGCTCTTTGCGAGCAAGAATCTGCTCGAGGGCGTCCCATTCACCTTGCAAATTCGCGCTCCAGATCCAGCTGGCCGGGAACTGCATGCGCTGGCGCTGCGCGAGCCGTTCGGCGTCCACGAAGCTTGCGAGGTCGCTGGCGAGTGACTTGCGCTGTGCCTGGACCTTGCGCAAGACGGTGATGAAGGTGACGACGTCAGCCGTGGGCGCATCAAAGGAGCCGGCTTCGAGTTCATTCCGCATGTTCGATACGTTCTCGTAAAATGCCTTCATGGCGTCCGCGAGAAGGGTTCCGAAGCGACCAAGGAGCTCCTTGTGCCAAGCATCGTAGCGCAGACTAATCTGAGCCTGAACCTGCTGAAAATCGATGGTGATTGGCCCGAAGCGCTGCATGTGTTCGGTCGTGTCAAATGTCGACCGGGCCGCTTGCACATCCTTGAGGAGACGGTGCCACTTGGCAAAGGAGTCTCCCATGATCTCGAAAACCTGCGAAGACTCCATCTCCCAAAGGGCCTGGTATTGGAGCCACGTAGACGCGTATGCATCGACTTCCTTCATGCGTTTCTCGATGTGAGCGTACGCGTCGGCGAGCAAAGCGCGCGCCTCCGCATTAGCTCCTGACGCAGAGGAAGAAGGGTCAATAAGGGATCGCAGCAAGGTGGTCCGGCGCGTCGTCGCGACGGCGTTGTCGGTGTCGTATCGCGCGCTCTGGATTTGGGGAAGGTTTGCAACGACGTCTACATTCGCGTGAAGTGCCGCGATGCATGTGTAGCGCGCGTCTTGCAAGGGTGGATCGAGGTACAATGCGTGCTTGCGTAGCACAATCTCATGCCATGTGGAAGCAGCTTTACCGGCCGCAAACTCGGCGAGCCAGTCGTGAAGAGCTGTGGAGAGACGCTCCTGCAGGACGGCGTCGATGCGTTCCTCGAGGCGCGCGACCCAGGCCTCGAGGTTCGTGTAAGACGCCAAGTTCATGTCATCAACGGTGCGCTGGACAGCATCAACGCAGGCCCCAAGCGAATCTGCGTTAAAGTCGCATGTCTTTAGCAGGACCAGCTGCTCCTGAACAGCAAAGGTCTTCTCGGAGGCGTTGACGACCTTGTCTTGCAGCGCCTGCACACGTTGTGCAAAGTCCGAGGCATAGTCTCGAAGTCCATCCGAGTCCCAATTCACAGCCTTGCCGGATTTGTCAAAGGCCGCCTCGATGATGGCCTGCGCCTCGCTGACGTGCGTAGAGAGCAAAGCAGCGAGTTCGTCGTCCATTTGAGCCACAGTGAGCTTGTAGGCGTCAAGGGACGCTTGAAGGGACATGGCAAACGGATACTTTTCTTTGGCCTCATCGGCAATGACCTTGAGCGTGTACGGAATGCGAAAGCCTAGCCATTGCAAGTTGCGAACCTCCTTGAAGAGTTCGACAATCTCGGGATCAAAGTTGACGCTAAGAGAAGGTGATCCCCCAGAAGTGGCCTCCTCGACGCGAAAGAGACGGCCAGAGACCTCAAAGCTCGGGGCATTCTGAATGTTCTTCATCCACTGGTCGAACATGGTCTGCGTATTGAGCTTCTTTTTGAACGCGGCGCCCGTCTCCTTGAGTCGGCGGCCTTCAACGTGCTGCTCCCAACCGACGCCAAGCACTGCCTCAACGCGAGCAAGAAGCTGATCAAGTTGGCGCTCAATTTGACGCGCCCAGATGATGGCGCCAGAAACGGGGGGAACGTCTTTTACGCGACTCATGAGGCTAGCCTGCGACTGTCCGTAGCTGCGTTTGAAAGTGCGCTGCAAGGCCTCGATATCAGCCTCTACCGTGCCAATGAGGCGCGTTTGGAATTGCTGAATCGCGCCGCGGATACGGGGACGAAAGAAGAGTGCGTTGAAGCGAGAAAAGACGCGGAACATTTCGTCCGCCGTCTTGGCGGCTCCGAGCCTATCTGTGAGGTGTTCGATGATGCGGCGCTCAAGGCGATCGACGCGGCGCTCGTAGAGTCCCTTGGCGTTCTCCCAGGCGGCAGCACCTTCGCGCGAGAGGTCCAAAACATTGACCGCGGCGACGACCTCAAAGGCGGCGGCGATCGAGTCAGGACGCTCGCTCTTTTGCTCCTCTTGATGACCGTCGTCGGCGGCGCTGGCCTGACTGCGTGGGGAGGCAGCAATTTCTCGGCTAGCAGCGGCGGACTTTTCGGCCGCGGCGGCATCCTCCGTGGAGGAAAGGTCAACCTTTTCCAAAACGGTGTGCAGTTTTTCGTGCGCTGCCCGGAAGGATCGCAAATCCTCGATTCTCTCCTGCAAGTGCGTATGCTCAAACGTGAGCTTAGGAGGCAGGCGTTCCGCGCCACGGCGCTTAGCGAGGTCCCGGGCGAGCTCACGAAAGGCGCGGACATTATCGTCCCACGTTCGAAAAAGAGCTTGGCAACTGCGGGCGATGCCATCAAACTCAGCGTAGGGCATTTGCATGAGGTCTCGCGAGGCAAGCACGGCAAGAATCTGGTCATTCATGTCGCGCGAGAGGCTCTCAACGAGACGCATCGCCTGAGAGAGCGGGTATTCGTCGGCAGACTTGATCTTTTTTAGGTGCGTAAAGATCTGAACAATGGCCTCTTGGATCTGGCCAATGTCCGTCGCAGCCAGAAGGCCACCAATCGGAAAGTCATGCATGAGAATCATGTAGTTGTTCACGCGTTTCATCGCGGACTGCAGACCGGTGTCATTTTCAAAGAGGATTGTGGCGAGAGCACGCCGACTCTGCTTCAAAATATCAAGTGTAAGACGAACCTCGGGACCATCGACCTGGCGCTGGATCTGCTGCAAGGCACGTTCAAGATTGCGCCAAAACTGAACCTCTTGCGACACGCTGCCTGTGCCAGCATCGCGGTCAAGCTTGGTCACCTTTTGAATTTCCTTGACCCAGCGATTGACACCGGCTTGAAGGCGGTTCAGCATTTTGACATCTCTAGCGTCTTCCCCTAGACCGATTTCCTCGAGAGGCTTGCCGTCAGCGCTTCCGCCGGCCCTTGCCAGCGCCTCACTCACGACGGGGTCCACGGCGAGCCTGACTTCGGGGATTTCCATGCTCTGTAAGCAAGATCGCATGGCGTACTCGAGCTCATTCATACGTTTGCTGATCAGAGGGAGGGCCTGGCGCATGGCCTCGCTCATGGGAGGCATGGATGGCATGGGTAACGATGAACTAGAGGGCTCTCCTCCTTCGTCTTCGGCTGATCCGGCGGCGCGAGAAGGCGCGGACGTCATGACAGTTCCGTAGGACCGAAGAAGCGGTCCAAGGCCAAAGTGAATGTAGTCGTATACGCCCCCCACGACGTCGTCAACAGTGCTACTCGAGTCCTCCCCCGCCGCCGCGTTGGGGTCTGTGCTTGGCGTGGCGGGAGTGGCCGCCGAGGATTGTGCCATATTGAGAACAGCGTACCGGACCTTGTCGCACATGCGAAAATCACCGCTTCCATGGTCCTCTTGATGACCGTCAGGTCCAATGCTGCTTACAGTCTCGCCATTGTCGTTGTCTTTCTTGTTGTTGTTGTTGTCGTCGTCGTCGTCGTTGTTGTTGTTGGTATTCTTGGTTGCAGCCAGCGCAAACGGTTGCCTTTTCACGAGGACGGCGCCTGCGCACCCCAGGCCGCCAAAGCCCACCTCGCTGGAGAAGCGAACAGAGCCATCTGCCTGTCGCTCCACATAAAGCACCTGCTGTCCGGGCTCCGTCACGAAGGTTTCCACGGCGCGGTCTGAGTCGTCGTCGACCTCACCGGCATCGGCATCCACGTTGGCGAGCCATCCGGCTCGTACGGCTTCCTCGCTGGCACCGAGCGTTGCGGGGACCACCGCGCAGACGTACGCGCGTAGAGCCTCCATCGTCGCCTGCAGCCGCGACGCTCGTTCGCCCGGCCGGGTGACTCGATTATTTCTTTGCCTGCAGCAGCTGCTCCTGCTGCTGCTGCTGCTGCTACTGTTGGTCGATGATGAAAGATCTTCGCTGTCATTATCTGCCTGGGCCGGCTGCCAGTGTATAACGGCGGGATTGCCTGCTTGCCTGCTTGCTGGCTTGCTTGCTGTCTTGCTTCGAGCCAGCAGTATTAGGCCTAGTATTGTTGATGGCCCGGTCCATTGACTGGCCCGCCCATCCACCGCCTGCCTACCCGGCTGGCTGCTTGGCTGGGCTGGGCTGGCTGGCTGGCTGACTTGGAGCGAGTGAGGACTTCACGTTGCTTGCGCGGGCCATCGGCGATCGTAGGTGAACGAACATCCATCTCAGCGGCGAATCATGGTGGGCAGCGGGCGCTTGCAAGAGCAGCGAGCGCTCTGGCGCGCCGATGTTTGTGACAGCCGAAAGCGAGCCAGCTAACCCGTCATCCGACCGACACAAGGTGCCTCAGCTCGCAGTAGGCGCGCACAGAACTCGAATTTGGAGAGACGACTTTTGCATACGAGACAGAGCCTGCCCCGTTGGCGGAGCGAGGTCAAGATAGATGGATGTTGGCAATAGGTTCGTTCGTTCGTTTGATCGATTGATGAAGAAAGTACGTATACAGGTGAACATTATGTGTTTTGCTGCGCAGGAACAAGGCGCTCCATGTATATAAATAGTACCTACACACACGGAGACGGACAATGGAGTGCTGCTGCGCGGAGGAGGGCGGGGCGATTGCGCGAAGCAAGGGAAGAATGCAACTGAATTGTCTGACATCATTGTAAGGGACTTGGAGGAGGCGAAGACGACGGCACCGTGTTCCGCCATCGCGAAAGAGACATACGAAGCCGCGCCTGCTCTGAAATACGCGATAGAGAAAAATTGCGCGCTCTTGGACTCTTTGGAGAATCAGGCGGCGTGGCGGACGAGCGCGACATCGCCTGCTGTTCGTGCGCAACAGATTCTGATATTGCCTCAGACACCATGCCGCGAAGTTCCTGTCTAAGATTGAGAAGAAGACCTTCCACATTATCGTTCGTATTTGGTGGACGCTGCGTTACCTGTTTGTCAAGGTCTTTGCAGCGTTGCTCTAGACCTTTGACTCTGTGATTGGCTGCGCTTAAGGCATCTTCAAGCATTTTACGATCCGCACGCGCGGTTTCTTTGGCAGCGCGCAGCTCGTCCTCAAGTCGAGCAACAGCAACAGAGTCTTCTTGCGTCGACTTTAGCACTGCATTGTGCGTCCTAATGTCCCCACATGACCCCCTGCGTCGCGTCTGGAGCTGCGCAAACTCAACTTGGGCTTTCAGCTCATCGCGCTCGTGCGTCAAGTGGTCCTTTTCCTTTTGAAGTGTTAACACTTGTGCGGACAAAGCGTGCGCACGTTCGCGCAGGGTCTTTGTCTCATTTGCATAGAATGCGATGAGCTCTTTGTCCTTTTCTGCAGCGGCCGCCGCGGAAGACAGCGCTTCGCCCCATGCCCTGCGTTCCGCAATCGTTGCAGCGCCTTGCATGATGAGATTGCGGTCGGCCTCGGAGATGTCCGCCGAGTAGCGTCGCGCGGGGCGTCGCGCTGGCACAAGGTCAATGTCTCCCGGAGTGATCGGGCTACCTGGGCTGGAGAAGTTGATTCGTGCAGATGGCTCGTCGCGCGTGCTTTGCGTTTGTGCGCGCGGATCGTTATGTTGCGTTGCCCCGATGGCTTCGTTGTGGCTCAGCAAGTCGCCACAACTGATCTGAGCATTCAGTGTTGGGTGGTCAAGGGCTGCGGCTTTCTCCAATGAATCCAAAAGAGTCCTCGAGCTTTGTGATAGAATGCTCGAGCAGCTGGTTTGGGCGTCGAGTAGGGCCGGGCGTGGTTGAATGGGAATGGAAAGAGCCTGTTTCGACGAAAGCAGTGAGTCAAAGGGCGTCTCGAGGTCGAGACGTAGCTCCATGGAGTCATCAGCTTGGTCGCCTTGCGAGTCGTCTTCGCAAGAGGATACACTCGCGTCATCGCCCATAACGAGCCGCTCGAGGACAAAGGAGGCTTGGTCTGCGATAGAGGTCACGCGCGGAGCGAGGAGCTGATCCATGGTACGTAAAGTTTGCCGCATACGCCCGGGGCCACTAGACCACGAATTCCGTCGTGCGCTCGTGTCGGCATCTTTGCCCATCAAGGCAAGGTCGCGTTGAAGCTCGCTCAGTTCATAGTCTGAGAGCGGTTTGGCCATCGCAGCAATTCGTTTGTCGTACGTCGAAAAGCGAGCTAGCGAACTAGCTAGCCTAGCTAGCTGACTGACAGCACCACCTGCTGCAGCAGCACCACCTCCTCCAACACCACCGCAACTACAACGACGTGCCTCGATTGCGCGATTGCAAAACACTGCGTCGCGGGGGTACGAGCCCTTCTTTGGCTGGGCCCAGGCTGGGGCACTCACTTCCTCCAGCTGGTCATCCTACGTCCATTTTTCTGCTCAACTCGATCAATCCCCGCGGAGTCAATTTTTGGTCGCGCTTCCGCGCAGAGCGAGACGTGAGAGTGAACAAGCAATCAATCACGTACTGCAGGCCTAGCAAACAGCGAGGTCCAGGAAAGTAGGCTGGCTACGTGTGGCTGGCGAATCGCGTCACTAGCTTGCTAGATAGATGGCTAGGTCGTACGCAGGCACAGAGTCTTGTTCTGTACTTCGTTGAAATTAAATTAGCCCAGTCCAAGAAAAAGGAATACTTGCTTGCCTGAGGACGGGTGGGTCCACTTGGGGCAACCCTCGTGCAGATTGATTGCTGCTCTTCACAGGCTTTTTACCTACTCTGGTGCGCGATAAAGAAAAGGAAAATCAATCCAAAGCCGCGGACAGAGAGACTCGGAGAGGGCTCTGGCTGACTGACTGTGAGCAAACGAAGCCAAGCCTGAGCCGAGGCTGAGGCGAGCTGTGGTCCCCGCGACGCCACAGCGGCCGGGGCCCGGGCGCAACTGGACGTAACGGATGAAAAAGGGTATCTTTGTTCCAGTGACGGCAGAAGAGACCAAAGAAAGACTCGAAAAGAGCGAAGCGAGCAGAAAGGCCAAGCGTTGCGGCATGCTGAGTCAGGGGATCGATCGATGGCGGCCGTAGAGCAGCAGCCTGGGGCTGGCGTAGCAAAAGTCCTTGCAACCTTCAGACGTCCCTTGAACGTAGGCCAGGTCACTTGCGTAGTGAGAGAAGGAGGAGAAGGACGAACGGACCACGATGGCGCTGCTTTGGTGCTCAAGAGCGGTGGTGGCGAAGGCTCCGGCGCTGTCGACGCTGAGCGTGCAAAAGCGAGCGAGCGGATACGACAAATAGCAGAGACAGAGTGGATACGCCGGCTGCAGATGAACCCAAAACTATTCAACATGAGCAAATTCAGATTCGATGCGTTTGGCATCAAGAACAGCTCGATTGGCGCGGAACGCAACGATCACCTTGAGCCCGAGCCCGAGCTCGAGCTCGAGCTCGAGCTCTCGCTGACAGACTACAAGACCTTTCTTGGAACAAATTGTAATCCATCAGAGGTTATCGTGTCAGAGCTTCGATCTTTGGGGACTCGCATGGCAAATGATGAACGCGCCTTCATGGCAGACCCTCTTGGAGTTGGTGCGATCGTTGACATCGGAGGCGTGCACGAAACTCAGACAGCTAAGACCGACAAGACCGCAAGACGGGAGATGCTTCTGATCCATCGAAGTCATCATACAGGCGAGTTTCAAGGTTTTCTGGATCTCCCAGGGGGGCATCCTGAACCGTCGCGTGTCGACGAGAATAATTCTGCGGAGCAAGAACTGTTTGGATCTATTATCGATGAGGTACGGGCGGAAATTAACTTACCCGTGTCTTCACTTGCCCCTCCTAAACTTTTCGCTCTCGTGCGGCAAGGGGGGCCTTCGCAAGGAAAACCAAGCGTGCTCTTTGTTATTCGTTGCGCATGCACTCGAGACGAAGTACTGCGCAGGTATTCAAAAGGCGGCGAGGAGGCTGACGAGAGCACGCGTCTTGTCTTTATGCCTCTCGACGATCTTGCTGTAATGTCTCTCGCAATCGAGTCCCAAATGTACGCTGGCGCTCCTCTCACGCCCCAAGCCCTTGCAGCGCTTTCCTGGGTCCAGACAGACAGACATGAGCAACCGAGAGCAAGCAAGTCACAAACTTGAATAGAGAGCTAGAGACTTATATTATCACGATGGTGATTGTTCGTTGCATTTTGCAGGGTCGCTGGCAATCTTGTCTTGTCTCTCTCTCTTGGCTTGCTTACTTTCAATTAATTGCATGTAAACGCGCAAGTGTACGTTCAAACACTGTGTGGCTGAGTCAGTTTCAAGATTAGATTGCAATGCTGCATCGCTCAATTCAACGCATTCGAAAATTACGTTGCGTCTTCTGGCTCTTTTTGCATCACAGACGGTCATTGTGACGACGGTAGCGCGTCAGTCCTCCTTTCGAAACAAAAAAAAACCGTGAGAGCTTTCAATAGCACGAAACGACCCCCAAACTGATTCAAACTCCTCTAAACTTTGCAACTAGACCTCAGCAAACATAATAAGCTAAAAATGAGCATTAATTCTGTTCTAGGGTGCCATGATCGAGCTGATCAGATCCAGAAGCTCACAGAGGGTCAGCTCGAGATCATCATGATCATATACCTTAACAAAGATCTTTTCCAGCCCATAATTACACTGTGCAGCTTATAAATGGATTTTTTGTCTACTCCTCAATAGTTTGAGGGGTTTTCGTACACTTGAATAACTGTTTTTTGTCCATTTTATTAGAATACAACGCAAAGCTCAAACCGCATTCTGAAAAAAGACTTCAATTTTATTGAGGTATTAATACAATATTCTGACAAATTATTCGTATTGTTCAAAACAATAATTTAAAATCATTATTTAAAAGTCTTGTTATACGAAATAAATTTCGAAAGAATTATTTTTTACAAATTATGGTATAAAATTGATTATAATGTCTATTATAAATGAAAAATTGTACATTTCCGTCGCATTGCGGACCAGAGTACGGAGAGCATTTCATAAAATCTCGCTCAAGCGCATGCAAGAGATTCATAATTAGTTTGTCAGAAGGACAGAATGGCAGTAAAAGAAAGGGTGGCTGGGTATTATTTTGAAAATCTATTCTGTTCATTCTCAATATGCACGATATTCGGGAGGATTGCTTGACTTTAAGTAAAAAGGGAAACTAGAATTTCTGAAGAGTTGATTGTTCTCTAGACTCGTAGCTGTTGCTTGCTTGATTTCATTTTACAACGTGCGAGAAGTATAGGTAATATTCTCTCGAAAACCCTCGAGATGGGCGATCGGAATGGAATGGAATAGCTGGCTGAGCAACCAACATTCGGCATACTCTCACGCTCTGGCCTGTACTTGAACATACTTATTTATCTGCTGCTAATACCTAATTAATCTGTCGCTGAGAATGAATGCAGACCACCATTGCTCGACGCCTTCTTTCTTTCTTTAGATCCCAATGAACAAGAAAGACTGTTTGTGTCAAACAAAAGAATGAAATGATTTCCTTATTCGCTCTTTGCTTTCTACTTTCAGGAATCGCACCAACAAGCTGCGCCCCAGTCTATCTAACTTATAAAGAAAGAATAAGCCTGGGCTTGTACTATACGAACGCTCGTCATTGCTTCTCTCTCTTTCACGCTCGTTTTCTCGCAGATCTTCCTTCTTCTCTCGTTCCCATGGGTTTGTTTTGTTTGTTTATTTGTTTGTTTGTTGCGCCTTTGGAATTTGCGAGCCTTGATAAAAAGATTTTTTGTTTGTTTCTTCTCCCTTTGGTTTCTGTCAAATTGGAGACCTCGCCGGACCAGCAGCAATTGCGCGAGAAGTTAGCCGCGATGGCAGGGGCTCGAGGTGGTGCAACAAGGGCGGCGGGGCGAGTGCTCTTTGCGCTAGCAGTCTTATTCGTGGTCACGCTAACATGGACCCCCAAGGTTGCAGGCGATGCATCATCACCTGCAACCGTTGTTGCATCCTCGTCTTCGGTTGACGACGAACGCAATGCAGGGCCCCGCGGGGACGCACACGCGCATGGCGAGGCGATCGATACACATGCGCATGGCCATGCCCACGGCCACGAAGAGCATTCGCACGCCGCTCACGCTTCCTCTACCTCTATGCAAAAGGACCACGAACACACGCACTCGCACCAAGAGCACTCGCGTGAACAACAGCAACATTCGCACTCGCACGGTCATCATGGGGATGATGGAGGGCACAGTCATGGTCATGGTCATGGGTATGGGCATAAACATGATCATAATCATGGACATGGACACGGACATGGACACGATGACCAGGGGAAAAAATCGCTTCAAGATTCTTTGCAACGCGGCCTCGCGTACGCCCACGAGGAGCTAGCACATCATTCGCTAGCCACCAAGGCAATTGGGGCGACGCTCTTGGTGACATTTGGAGGGAACGCAGTAATTTTACTGTTTCTCAAGCTTGAACTGTCCAAGTCACAGCTCAACGTGATGGTTGCTTTTGCCGTCGGTGGCTTGCTCGGCGATGTGTTTTTGCACCTTCTCCCGCATGCGTTAGAGTCTCATGGTCAACACGGGCATGCGCAGGATCATGGTCACGGCCATGGCCACGGAGACGATGCTCAAGGTCACGAGGAACATGGCCACGAGCATGACTTGACTGTGGGCCTGGCGGTGCTTGCTGGGATTCTTTGCTTCTTCGTGGTGGAGAAGCTCCTTCGTGTCGCTGGAGGCAGTGGGACCCACGGGCATGCGCATCATAGTCATGATCACTTGGTTGCGCGCAAGAAAAAGGATGATGATGCAGACCTTGGCGCTGAAAATGCCACGAGCGCGGGCGCAGCAGCGGCGCATGGACCCCCGTTGATCCTTGGTCTGCGGCCCGGTGCGATCCTAAACATGGTTGCGGACACAGTGCACAACTTTACAGATGGAATGGCGTTGGCTGCCGCTTTTCAGGCGAGTGATGCAATTGGGCTGACCATGACGATTGCCGTCTTGGTGCACGAGGTTCCGCATGAAGTGGGCGATTTTTCGGTCTTGGTGTCCCAAGGTCTCTCCAAGTGGGGCGCCCTTCGCGCTCAGTTTGTCTCGGCCTTGGGTGCTCTGGCCGGCTGTGGCTTCGGTCTCGCAGTGAGCTCCTCGCAGCCTGCAGCAATTTTGTCTTTTACTGCGGGCGGCTTCATTTATATTGCGCTCGTGTCCATTGTGCCAGAGCTTCTCGAGGAACCTGCCACGGTCTCGAACACCATTTTGCAGACATTGGCGGCTTGCTGTGGTATATACATGATGATTGTCATTGCGGATTTGGAGGCTGCCTCGCATGCGCACTAGCTAATCGATTTGATTGGTACTAAGAACATAAATTGACAACAAATTTCTTGACCGCTCTCGGGTATTCTGTGTTGATGCTCACCATCTTGCGAATTGACTTTTTTTTGTTGGTCATCTGCCTCGCAGGTGCTCCGGTTGTACATGGATTAATCAATAAGATTGGCGAAGGGTCGAAACAATACAATTTGATTGCTCTCAGGATCTTGATGATGATGCTCACCATCCTGCGAATTGACTTTTTTTTGGGTCATCTGCCTCGCAGGTGCTCCGGTTGTACATGGATTAATCGATTTGATTCGCAAGAAGTACTAAGAACACAATTTGAAAACAAAATTATTGGTCGCTCTCAGGTATTTGTTTGATGATGATGCTCACCATCCTGCGAATCGACTTTTTTTGTCATCTGCCTCGCATGCGCGCACCGTTTGTACATGGATCAATTGACATTATTGGCGGCGAGTGGTCCAAACGAAACGATCTGACAAAGATTCCTGCTCGCTCTTGCGCTGATTCCTAGGGTACTGATGCTTGCTTGTCCAAGGGCCTCACGGCGACGCCGACCGTCCCGCTGCCCCCGTCTCTCCACCGCCTCTCTGCTCCGCGTGATCTGTGCATAAGCGTCATTTGCACCGACGGGGAGTGGGTCGGTCGGAGGCCCCTCGGAGGCGGGTTCCAGGATGTAGCGTCTGCCTGTGAGCGGCCCCCCAGCTGCAGCTGCCTGTGAGGCAAGCACGGCAGCAGTCTCACCCGACTCCTCGAGATCTCCGCAGCAGATGTTTGCAGCTGCAGATGTTTGCAGCTGCAGATGTTTGCAGCTGCAGATGTTTGCAGCTGCAGATGTTTGCAGCTGCAGCAGCAGTAGCAGATGTTTTCCACGTCTTCGTCGAGCGGAAGAGCAGCGAATGGCGTGCCTGCTGGGCGTCATAACGGGCGGGGACCCACCTGATCGATGCATCCTACGCCGCTCTCAGAGGGATGCATGGCTGAATGAATGAATGGATGGATGGATTCCTCGAAAAAGCGCGCTCGGCTGGCCTCCTGTCTAGAAGAGCTCGCCTGCGCTCAGGCTGCCGCAGTCGGAGGGCCTCTCCTCCCTCCCCTCCCCTCCCCTCCCTCCCAGCCCCTCCCAGCCTGGGCTAGGCTGGCTGGCTGGCTGGCTCCGAACGAACGAACAAGCGAACGAACGAATGAACTGGGATGAACGGAGAACGAACGACCTGAGCCGAGCCGCACTGGCACCGCGCACTGCAGAGCTTGTGAACCAGAGTCGCCCGCCGGCCACTGCAGCAGCGCAGGCCCGGGGCTCCTCTCTCTCTCTCCTCTGCTCCGTTCTGCTCCGCTCTGCCATACTATTAGGCGTGGGAGGCCTACATACGTACATACATGCCAACACGCCTGAGCATCTGCGGTGAAGCTACTCGTGGGCTAGGAAGGAAGGAGGCCCGCACTGCCGCGGCAGCAGGCGTATAGACGCAGACGAGACACAGGGAGCAGAGGAGAGAGAGAGAGGACAGGCGCGGAAGGCGCGGAAGGCGAGTACGCAGCGAGACAGACGCAGCAGATCGAGAAGAGCGAGCGAGCGAGCCCGAGGCCGCAGCAGAGCAGCAGAGCAGCAGCAGCAGCAGCAGCAGCAGCAGCGGCGGCGGCGGCAGCGGCAGCGGCAGAGAAGAGCGGCGCGCGCGCAGAGAGAGAGGAGGGTCGAGCAGGATGGCGGCGAGCTTGGGATCGGCGGGGGGGGCCGCGGTCCGCGGACTGGCGGCGGCCGCGGCGGAGGGCGGCAACGCGGCGGAGGCGAGGTCGCTGTACAGGCGGTTCCTGCGCGCCGCCAACGGCTTTGGCGACTACAACCTGCGCGAGTACACCAAGAGGCGCGCAGGAGAGGAATTCCGCGCGCACGCCGACGCGCCCTCGGATAAGATCGCGACGCTCCTTACCCGCGGAGTCAACGAGCTCGAGGTCATTGAGCGCCAGGCGGCCATCTCCAAGCTCTTCAAGCACGTGAACTCCGTGATGGATCTCCCCTCGAAGAAGCGCATGGAGTAGGAATGCGAACCCCATTTCCCCCCCACTCTCCCTACCCACCCAATCCCCCTTCAAGTGTTTGGTCCCTTTGTGCCCGACCCAACCATTAAATCGCTTTTGGCTGGCCTCTCATAGCCGAACAGGTCGCCACCCGCTCGGCTGCTATGTCTGCCAGCCTATCTACTTCCCGTAATGGTGGTGATGATGATGATGATGATGATGATAAGTTGTCCTTGCAAGTGGGCAAGAAAGTCCCCGCCAAGCAAGTATCTGCCAAGCGATGGAGCTTCCTCTTCTCTCATTTATTACCATCTTTTCCCCAACCAAGTCTTCTATCCCCTAGAGACGTTCGTTTTCTCGCATTATGCCTTTCATCCAAGTGCCTTTTTGCGCGCGCGAGCGGCCCATAGTCTCGTAAAGAAAAGATAAAGAAAAGAAAAAAAGGTCTCACTCAATCAAGGTAAGGCTTATGTCATCATTCTGCCTCGTCATCGCGTTTCCTCTCGAGGACTTGCGAAAACCCGAACGAAACAGGCGTCCATCCGCAAAAGAGATGGCTAAAAGCTGTTCTCTGATCGTCGCCAAACACAGCGACGTTGTCTTGCCCGAACGAAAATGGTTGCAGAAAACAATCGTTGCCAGCGGGAACGAAAAAAGACAAGGTGAGGCAGCGCTCTGTGATAGCCTGTAGCCCCCCTTTTTCAAATCAAAGCAAGGAGAGCTACGCTGATCGCAATGACAAAGTAGAGAAGAGTTTTGTTGCACGCACCACGCTTGATACTTGGACGCGAAAATGAGGAATGAAAAAGAAGAAGAAGAAGAAGAAGAAGAAGAAGAATGGAAAAGAACAGGGTGGGTGTGTATGTGTGAAAAGGCGTTGAGAGCCCGCGTCTGACGCGCGCAGACCCTTGCGCTCGCGGAGCCGATAATCAGGTTCCGCGACGAAGGTTGTTGAGTCGCGCCTCGAGGTCGCTGACCGCGGCGTCCTCCTCGGCTTCGGCGCTGACCATGGCGGGTTGCTTCTCCTGAGCGGCGCTCTCCCGCACGGGCTGTTGCGGGGCAGACTGGAGATCGTCGTGCATGGTGACGCCGATTTCGTCGAGAACCTGGTTCACGATGGCGTCCTCCTCCTCCTCGTCAGCCTCGTCAAAGGCGTCGTCCATGACATCGTTCATCATCTCTTCCGTGAGGCCAACCTTTTCGTTCTCCATTTCGAACTCGCGCACCATCTTGCTAAGGCTGGCAGCATTCATCTTCTTGTTCATGCGCTTCATTTGCTTGGTCATCTTGCCCATGGCCAGGCCCATTTCGTGCTGTGTCTTGATGGTCTGCATCTTGAGCGAGAGACTCTGCAGGTTGCTGCGCATGACGTGGAATTTGGAAATGTACTGTTTGGTGCGCACGAGGTCCTTGGCCATGACGCGCACGGCCTGCATCTCGCCCTTGGCCGCCAGCTTCTTGATGTCGCGTTCCAGCTTGGCCTGCTCGCGCTCCAGCGCCGCGCGCTCGCGGTCCATCTCGCGGACGGCGCGGTTGATGACACGCTTGTTCGCGCGCATCTGCTCCTGCAGCGTCATGCGGTTCCCCATCTTGCCCGCCTCGCCCGCGCGCTGCGCCGCGCCGCGCCGCGCCGCGCCGCGCCCGCGCGCCCGCCGCTCGCCGCGCTGCAGGCGGCTTGAACTTGGCGAACTTGGCGAAGCAGGCGCGACGCGGGCAGGCAGCGAGGCAGGCGCAGCAGCGAAGGAAGGAAGCAGGGAGGAAGGGGCGAAGGAAAGGAGCGGAGGAATGAATGAACCGAGGAGGGAGGGAGCCCGAGCGGTAAGCCGCAGAGGGAGGCGCCGCGCTGCGCTGGGCCGCCTGCTCTTCGCCCGCCGCGGCCGGGGTGCAGGCCGATCTGCCTCTGCCGCAGCGCTCGCGCCGCGGCCCAGCCAGCCCACGAGCCAGCCAGCCGGCACAGCGCGCGCTCTCTCCTCTCCGCACCCTGCCTGTCCAGCCTGAAGAAGTCCGAGTCCAGCCCGCTCACAGTCTACCTAGTAGGGCAAGTGCCAGAAAGCCTCGCGCAACCCAGCCAGCAGGTACGAGCAGTAAGGCAAGCAAGCAAGCAAGCAAGCAAGCAAGCAAGCCGGCCGGCCGGCTAGAAAGACCAGTTCGCGCACACACATTCACTCTCTCTCTCTCTCTCTCTCTCTCCCTCTCACACACGCACTCCCTCAGACCCACTAGTATCTTGTGAAGGGCTTTGGAGCCCTGCCTGCCGCTTCTCCGACCTCGGCTTTCTTGCCTGGCTGGCTGGCTGCCTGGCTCACTGGCCGCCAACCCAGCGACCACGTGGGGTCAGAGCCATCCAGAGAGAGGATAGATGGACGCCTCGGAATACGACTCACGTCAAATCTTTTGCTAAAATGGTTTGGCCTATTTATGGAGTCATATTTTTCTTTTCTTTTTTCTTCGCACGAAGGCAGAGAGCAACTACGTAGTACCTACGTAGACACACACACACACTCACTCACTCACTCCTTCTTCTCAGACAGAAAGAGCTCCGTGCAGATACGCATCGTGTCCTCGTAGGTGGTAACCGAATGGCCAATAGTGCGCGGGTCGTTGAAGATCTCGTAATCGTTGCCGCCCTCATAGGTCTTGTCGCCAAAAAAGTGAATCTCCTCGTAGCCCTCGTTCTCTACAAACTGCAGGCAGTATGTCTTGTCCCAGCCCTTGGGGAAAACGTCAAAGGAAATCTGGCCGCCAATCGAAAACTTGAGGTTGAATTTGTCTCCAAACTCCTTGTCCAAGGCCGCCACCATCTTCTCGCGGACCTTGGCCTCCTTGTCGTAGGCCTCAAAGGCGTTACGCTCCTCGCGGGAGCACTGACGGCCAATGGGCGAAATGTTGAGCATACCCTGGCGGTACTCCACAAAAGTGCCGCGCTTCACCGGGCAGTCCACGTCCGCAAGGTACTTGAGGACAAAGTTGAGGAACTCCTTCATCTTGTCTTCGCCAAGGTACTCCACGAAAGACTGCGTGTGAAACAGCTTGCCAGCCTTGTAGCCCATGAGGCCGTTCTCCGAAAAGCTGTAGTCGTACTCGTCCGTAACGTTGGCGCCGAGTTGCTCTTGCTGCTTGACGAGATCCGATCCGCCCACGACGCCCACAACAATGTGCTCGCGCAGTTTCTTCATGAAAGCGTCCATCTCCGGCGTGATTTCCTGTGTTTCGTCAACACGTTCAACAGCGTTTCATTTGCGATTCATTTTCCAAACCCAAGTAAAGTTCGAGCGCGATCGCATGTAATTTCCACGTTTTGGCTTGCTTCGTCAGTCAATCGTTCTTCTGCCCGTCGACTACTCACCCATATATTAAGCGAGCACGAGCACGAGCTCGTCCGTCCCTCCGTCCGTCGGTCGCTCTTTCCCCTCGCGCGGTAACCCTCGCGCATCTCGTTTCCACTTACCTTGCGCGCGACGGTCAGGGTGCCGTCAACGTCAAAGAGCGCCAAGATCTTGGTGTTCTTGGTCGTCATCGTGCTTGCTCTTCTCTTGCCACTTGCGTGTTGCTGCCGCTGCTGCTGCTCGTTGCTGTTCTGCTGCTGCTGCTCGCTGCTTGCTGCTCGCTGCTGCGTGTCGCGCGCCGCTTCTCGATGCTGGTTTGGCCCTGCGTCCAACTCTGTCTGGCAGGCTGGCTTGGCTGCCGTGCGCACAACAACATCGCGTGCCCGCTCTTGCGAATCCTGGGTAGTACAACCCGTAGAGTAGCAGCCAGCTACTGTTTTCCCTAAGTTTCCTCTTCCATGGGGGCCATTGTCGGAGCCCAATCGGCTCCTGTTGGTGGCGAGAGTCCATTCTCTCACAGCCAAGCTGGCTGCTGCTGGCCGCTGCCGCCGGAGACCGAGTGGACTCGACGAGCGAGTCCGTCTGCCAGGAGTGTGACGGTCGAGTGAGAACGATTTGCATCTGCCAAGCCGCAGACAAGCAAGTATAAGCGAGTGAGAGAGAGAGAGAGAGAGAGAGAGAGGCTCGTGCCTTGCCTTCCTTCCTTTACATTACTAGTAGTGGCCGCATCTTTGCGTTTGATCCAAGCACAGCTTTGTGTTTACTAGACACTTATCAAATCTGATCCAGTTTGTCTGCCTGCCTGACTGCCCTGCCTCTGCCTATTTTTATACGAGGGAAAAGACAGCAGGGACGTCGTCGACCTCGACCTCGGCCTTGTCTGGAGCGACAAAGTTGAGCGCCACCGCGCGCCGCTTTTGACCCCGACGCAACTCCTGATCAAAAAGAGACTTGTACGTGATGGCAACAAAATCGTCGAGCGGGACCGGAGGCTGGATCTTCTTGCTCTCCATACTAGCCTTGATCTCCGTCTCGAAAATGGAGTGCACTAGACTTGCCACCTTGGGGCAGTAGTGCTTCGACAGCGCCTGAATTTCCCACAAGCACGAGTCCACCGCGCCGCACTTTGAAGGGTCTTGCTCGTCGATATCAAAGGGATCTTCCGTGACTTCCGAGGTCATAAGCGCGCCCAGCGTTTCGCCCAGTTTGCGCTTCTTCATATTTGCAGTCGTCGCCGTCGTCTTCTTTTTCTGCTGTGAGCCCTTGGTAGCCGTCTTATCTGAATCCTTGGACTCTTCGTTGCCACCATCTTCCTCGTTTTCGCTCTCGCTCTCGCTCTGATCCTCGTTGTCGCCGCCCACCGGTCCAAGGGCAAGACGCAAAGAGGCTTCCTTGATGGCATCAATCTTGGCGCGCTTGTCAAAGTCCGCGTCCTCCTCGACACGCTCGCCACGTTCACGCTTAAGCTCCGTTGCCGTCGGGCGGTGCAAAAGCGTCAAACACGTTGGATGGCGCTTGAGCAAATTACCAATGAGGACCACCGCAAACATGGCACCGCTCGGTGGCGCATACAATGCCAAACGCGCAATACGCTTGGCAAAGGCAGCCACCAGGTACGAAGCCAAGTGGGTCGACGCCATCACGCGACTGAGCAGCTCGAAAAACTGCGCGCGGTGCTTGACGTGAAAAGTATCGTGGTCCAGCAACCGGTAGAGCTTGGGGTAAAAGTCAGGATAGTCCAAGTGGTGCTCCATCATGAGCTGAAAAAGCGAGTTAAGCGCCAGCATTGCCGTCGGGCCGCGCTGCTCGTACGCGTCCGTGAGAAAGTCGCTCAGCAAGAGCGGATCTTGCAGGTACGGGACCACACGCTTCGGCAGACACACGAGAACACGCCTGTAGACGCGCTGGGAAAAGTCGCCGAGCTGCAAAAAGGCGAGCCACGCGCCCTGGAACGCGCGTCGGTGCAACTTGGCAGCGCGCTTGTTTGCACCCTTCACACGAGGCACCCACGCCTTGGTCGAGTCCTTGAAATCATCTGCGTCGACCTCGGAGGGCGTTGCGTACAAGAGATCAAAGACGTTCTCGCCCAAAACATCGCGATCAATACTGCGTGGAATCTCTGCAAGAGCGGCAAATCCACCCACAGGTTTCGGCTCCAGCTCGTCTTGATCCGTGCCTGCGTTGCTGTCTTCCTCTTCGTTGTCCTCATCGTTGAGAGCATTTGGTCGCTGCTTGCTCTGCGCAGCGCAAATGCGCTGCACTGCCACCAACGTGTAGTAACGTACGTCCGTGTAGGAAACAATGTACTCGTCGCGAAGGGTGCGCAAGAGCTGGCTCTCCAAACCGCCTGCAATGGGGGCCTCCACAAGTGAGCGCACGACAAAGGTATACAGCTCGACGCCAAAGGTTGCCGTCGTTGCCCCGCTGGCAGCCGCATCTCGCTGCACCAGGTGCATGAGGGTTCGCAAGGCCGCCACCTGGTACGTGTCCTTTTCGTGCCGAAGCCACGCAGCCAAGAGCTTGCAGTACGTCACGTACTTTTCGCGAAGCCATCGTGTAAACTTGAGAACTTTGTCCTTTTTGGCGGCCTCTTCCGCAGTCTCTTGGTCATCATCCTCGTCTCCCTCTTCCATGCCGCGTCTGCGCTTGCCTGTCTGGGTCTGGCACAGATCACCCTGTTCCAGAAATCGTGAAAATGTGCGTCGCAGCGCATGCATGGCTGTGAGCGCCTCGGAGCTGTTTCCCTCGTCATCGTCATCGTCATCTTCACGCATCGTCCGCAAGAGTTTCACGACATTGTTCACGCTACTCACGCCGCCCTCGCGGACGTCCTCCTCGAGCGCCCGCACGCGGGACTGCGCCATGCTTGTCGTGCCTTGTCTTGTCTTGCCTTGCCTTGCCTTGCCTTGCCTTGATTTGCCTGGTTTGCGTCTCTTCCGTTCCTCTCCGTGCGCCCGCGACCTCGACTTTTAGGCCGTCTCTGCGCTGCTGCCCTTCCCCTGCCCGCGCGCGACCTGCTGTCGCGCTTGCTTTGCTGAGTTCTGCGAGCGAGTCCCCCGCGGCGCTGGTTGGTGGCCACGCCCGCCACCTCTTTGCTTTTTATTTTCGTGCACGATAGCTTTTGCAATAACAATGAAAACATGAATAAAAAAATAAAAATAAAAATAAAAATAAAAATTGCAATCGATCACAATGAACAAAAGAATGCAAAGCAAAGCAAAGCAAAGCAAAGCAAAGCAAAGCAAAGCAAAACAGACAACGATCTGGGGCTACGAGGCCTACCTCACCTCACCTCACCTCACCTCACCTCACCTTTAGCATGTACGCATAGGCGGTGGGCGAGACGCTTGCCTGCCTGCGTGTCTGTCTACGCCTCCGTTTTCTAAGCTTTTCTCGTACAGCACCCGCGTCAACTTTGCTCAAGTCGTGAGTGACAACACCTCCGTCCCTGGAGCCGCGGCAAATTAGCTCGCGAACTGAAAAGCTTTCCTTCTTTTTCCTCTTCCTTTCTCCCTTACTTTCTTGTGCGACGACAAGTCTCGTCGGCATTTTTGAAGAATAACAGAGACTTACTTGCAGGGCCTTTCTGTTGTCTTGCACGACATTCAACAAGTCTCATCGACTTTATCGACTCATATCAGGGCTTTGTGGGCGACTATAATTCCCAATACATTTCGTTGGGGAAACGAAAGAGGAGAAAATGAACACGTCGTCTTTAAGAACAAAGACAACGTTCGGGGCTCGCAAGCTTATCGAGGCTTCCAGACCAGGGTTTTGGATTATTACGATTTGGTGCTACGCGGTTGGAATGCAAGGGCAGGCCATGCGACTCGCAAGTGCAGGCGACCCCTTCTTCTATATGGGTCTTATCTATGCGAGCTTTCCCGTCAACGCTCTGCTGTACGCCTGGAATGATCTCGGCGACGGCGCCCTCGATCAAGCAAATCCGCGCAAAGGACCGTACCTCTTGGGCGCAGTGTATACAAACGAAGAGCAGGTGCGCCAAGTCTTTTTCGCGGCGCTCGGCCTGAATCTTGGAATTCTCCTCTTCTTTGCAGTAGTCTGTGGACCGATGCTTATCGGCATCTGGTGGGCTGCCGCCTGCGCCACCAATTACACGTACAACAACTACCCGTGCTGGCGAGAAGGCCCTCCTCCGCTCGATTTTGTTGGCCCACTCGGCTACATCTTGCTCATCCCATTTGCCGCCATCGTCAATGGCCTGGAATTTCCAGCATTGTCCACCCTTTTGTTCCACATTTTCATGGTTCTACGCTCACAACTTTGGGGCCAAATCATCGACTTGGGCCCAGACGCCCGTGCGCAACGACAAACGACAGCCGTGGCGCTAGGTATTCGAGGCGCCCGGGGACTCCTTGTCCTCTTGCAGCTTTGTGAGCTCTTCGTTGCAATCTTCGGCGTGCAAAATACCTACGTTGTGGCTTTTTCGGCACTCAGTATGGCTACCGCTCTTCTCGAATTCTTCGTGTATCCGAATCGAGCCCCTTCGCTTCATGAGGCGGCACTCACAGGTGCGCTCATGACTCCAGCGGCGGCCGTACTTCTTCTTCACGTGCTCTTCACACCCGCCGGTGAACGCGCGCCATTTACATAACGAATCAGGCTCAGGCTCAGGCTCAGGCTCAGATCCAGGCTTTAGCCCAAGCTCAATTTTAACCAATCAATGTTTGCAAAATCCTATGGGTAGGCGTTACTCGACTTGGCGTACTGCCCAGAGTAGCCATTGGCATCTCCGCTGCGCACAGCCGTTGCATATGCCGCCGCACCCGGAGCTTTCTTCTTCGCGCCACGACCGTTGTCATAATGATCATACTGACGGTCACCATACATGTTGTCATTGTCGTACATGTCAGTACGAAGATGCGTCGTCTCCTCGTGGCGCGACACGCGCTCAAAGACACCATGCGAGCCAAAGGGACACAAGGCCAGCTGCGCAAGCTTAAAGTGCTGGTACGAAAAAATAATGCCGTAACATGTGCAGGCGCAGAGAATGCCCGCAAGAATGTGAAAGGCCAGCATGATTAGACCAATTGGCAAAAAGAGAATGTTGCCCACCACATTGCCCAGGCCCGCACACCTGTACTCATTCCATTCCGCTTCCACGGACATGCCAAAGGGAAAGAGGGCCACCTTTGAAATCTTGAGCAGCTGCCATCCGAATGGGGACAGCACAATTGTGGCCATGAGCAAGAGCCCGAGAACTGCGTAAATGGCTGCCACCACGGCGCCTCCGGCGAGCCAGATCCACAAAAAGTTACCAACCCAGGTCACCGGCGTGCGCTGGTCCTCTCGCGTCTCGTACGTGACCGTCCGCGTTTCGTGTTGAACGCGCATGGGCGCTGCCGCTGCCACAGGTATAGCCTCCTCTAGACTCATCTTGCTTATGCGAGACGAAAGAGGGCCCCTGCTAGCGTACTTGTGCTGCTTGGCGCGAAGAAGGTGAGGCGGCGGCAGCGGCGGCAGAGGTGGGGGCGGGTGCCGGGG
>KN805370.1:42652-130584 GCA_000818945.1 Schizochytrium sp. CCTCC M209059
CTCCACGAATCGATGGAGTTCTGTAACTTCAAAGTCTCCGTCCCCGGGCCTGCTGTCTTGGCAATCTTCCGCCCATTGGTAACGGTAACCGCGTCAACCGCAGAAACGGTAGGGTATGAAACGTCTAGAAACCGTCAAAAACAAAACTGTATTCATAACGAATAAATGCCCTCTTTCGAGCGAGTGACTCGGAGCAAGTGAGGAATTAATAATAAGCACGGCCTGCAAGCATGGAAGCAAGCAGACAAACAAACAGGTTAGGCGTGCACACGCTCTTTGAACAAAACATAGAAAGCTAGACTGTACAACGGGTAGTACGCGCGAGCGCGCGCGTGCGCACGACCCGTGCCGCCGCTGCAGGTTAGCGGAGGCAAGCAAGACAAGATGTCGACAAAGAGCAGAAACGGTACGGACGTGGCGGAGACAACGCGCGTCTTCAAGTCCTTCGGGGCGCTGCTCGTCTACGCGGGGTGCTTGTACACTGTCCTGCAAAACGAGCACTGGACGACGGTCGACCGCTACGGCAACGTTGCCCTTCTTACCTTTCTACTCATTACCTTTATCGCCTACGTGTACACAGTACCAGGTTAGAGCTTGCACCCAACGTAGTTCTCGCGATGTCACCGTCATGAACGCGTCGTCATATGAAAGGGTCCTTGTCAAGCTTTCTTGCACAGCTTGATCTTGCAAGCTCTGTCAATTTTTTTCTCTCCGGACGACACCAGCATTGCGCTACTCCGTCAAGAGGAAAAGATGACCAGACCAAACAACACTGAAACGCGCTCCTCTCCTCTGTTATTATTGATGCAAACTTGTACGACCAAGGCACATGCTGCTTTCAGAAGATGACAATTTGTTGATGTAAAATTATACACGTAGTACTTTCACACACGATACATAGACGTGCCTGGCTGGTTGGTCAAAAGGGAGTGGTCACAATCTACTTCAAGTGATTGCCCCATCTGCCCTGGTGACATGCTTCGTTTAAAGATTAAAGACCGACGGGCGGTAGCGGCGGACGCGCAGGCGGACGTGGCGCATGCGAGTCTGATGGTGGTAAAGGCGGACGCCGAGGCGGATACGGAGGCCGCAACGGCGCGAGCGGCGGCGCAGTCATGGGTCGTTGCGGCGGAACCTTGGCGCGCAACATACTGCTGGATTTCGCTCGGTGCGCCATGCGGTTCCGCGCCCGCGGCGACGGCGTTCTCGGCAATCGCTCCTCTCCAACATCGAAAAGTCTATGCCCACGTCCGTGTTCTTGACCTTGCCCATGTCCATTTCGTAAACCTGTACCCAGGGCGTCAGAGTCCCAAGTCATCTCGGAACCTGCCACACTTGGTGGTGGATGCGATGGCGGGGCCAGATACGACATTGTTGTCCCAGAATCGCTCTGCGTGTCGCCACGCTCAGATGCTAACGTGGACACTGTCGGCGGCGGCGGCGGGTGCATTGGAGGATGCAACTCTCGCGGGTCCAGCGACGAGGCACCTCCGAGTGACGCACGGTTCCCGCGACCTTGACGCGAGCTTTCATGCATGGACGACGTTCCTCGGTGCAAGTCACCCCCAACTCGCGGTCCATGCTCGTCCCTTGCATTGTCGTTGTTCGCAATGAAATCATCACTATCCTCCTCCTCATCTTCCTCTTTTTCCTTTGCCTTATCCTCTGGCCCATACGAATGAGCTCTGTTCTTGTCGTAGCGAGGCGGCACTGCAGCATGCGCGTCTGCATCGTCCACGTCCCAGCCTCCGGCCTCGAATCCGGCAGCAAGTTCGCGCATCGACATGGCGGCTGGACCTGGGCCTGAGATCCCACGCGCAGGATTCAAACTCTTCCACAGCAAGGCATATTGCCTTGCGCTCAGCACCATATCCCCGTCGTCTTCGCCGTCAGTACTCCGGCCCTGGACACCAGCGTCTTTCAAAGCTTGCGTCCAAGCTGCTGTTGCTGCTGCTGTGGCTGCCTCATTTTCGTCTTCACCTTGTTGGTTGCCGCTTGTTGTCTTCAGACGCATTTGGCCCGCAAATTTGCTCGAGATGAAATCCCGAATCGACAACAGCTTGCTCCCGGCCAAAGCAGGCGCTGAACCGGGCCGACGAGGGCCTCCGACACTATATTCCTCGTATTCGCCATCTTCGTCATCCTCGTCGCTATCTGTACCCTCAAGATCCTCGGAATTGCCCTTTCCTGAGGATCCAGTCCCGTGATGATTTTTGCGTTTCGTTGCAGTGGCAAAGGGACTTGGGAGATACGAGCCTCCCTTTTTACGAAGGCGAGAAAGCGATGCCTGCATGGCGGCATGCGCCTCTGGGTTCGAAGGCGCACGCGGCACCGCCGGCGCCGCTGGCAGACTCTCGAGATCAGCTTCGCTGTCAGCGTAGGCTTCTCCACCATTCCTGGTAGGGTCGCCGCGATTGGCGTTGTCATCATCATGATCATTGTAATCATCATCATTGTCACCATGTTCTCCTTCTTCCCCTTCCCCCTGCGATGAGAGCGACGATCTCTGGCTCATCGAGACGGAGTCCCACTCGTGGTCTCGCTTGCCATGCCGGTGGTGGCGCTGACGCTGGTGCTGGTGCGATGGCAATGAGTTCGTCTTCCTTTCGCTTGCGTGATCGCCATCATCATCAATCTCACCTGCATCGCCACCATCCACAACGCTTTCTTGCCAGGTTGCTGTGGCAAACGACATGGTTTCGCTCGCAGCGCCATCATCGTCGGGCGGTGGCCGCGGCGCAGGGCGTCGAGGCACACGCGTCGGGCTGCCGTGCAAGGGCGAGGCAATCTTTCTTCGGTTGCTGCTACCGGTCCCATTCTCGCTCGTGTTCTCACGGGTCGTCCTCGCAGCGGTCGGCGATAAAGCGGCGGGATCTTCGATCGAGTCACCCTGGGTCTGCAGTTGCGTTTGCGCGGCCCCAGCCTTGGGAGCACGCTTGCAAGCCTCGTACAGATAGTCATCCACGTCAAGACCGAGCTCTTCCCTTGCAGCGACACACAACGCGTTGGCTTGAAGCGTTACATCGCGGACGCGCATGAGGAGCCCCTGCTGAACCTCTTCGCAAAAAGCCATTGCACCTTCTGCCGCGGCTTCTGCGGCCTCAATCACACCACAGAGCTCGGCGTCCTGGTCATCTCGCAGCGCAGAGAGCGCTCCAGAGACCCATTCGCCTCGCTTGGGGCCAGCGCTCGTGCTCACGCCCTCGATCGTTTTCTCCCCGAGCCCATGCGGCTTGCCGTCTTTGAAGGCGCCGACGTAGCAGTCGCCGTTGACAAAAAAGGTTTTCCCTAGGCCATTGCACCTGCCCTCGGAGAACTCCCCGCACGTGGTGTCTCCGGCAAGATTCTGGTACATGCCGCGTCCGCTCGGCGCGCCGCGCGCGTCAAAGTCGCCCACAAAGGAGGCCCCCGAGGGCCACAGTTTGCGGCCGGGGCCGCACGCGGCGTCTCCCTTGAAGACACCTTCGAAGCGCACGCCGGTGGTCTCCTGCTCCAGCGCGCCCACGCCCTCGCGCGCCCCGCGCCGCCACTCCCCGCGGTACAGCGCGCGCTCGCGCCCCAGCCGCGCCGCGCCCACGCCATCCCACCTGCCCTCGCGCCCCACCTCGCCCGCATGCGCGCCGCCAAGCCCGTCGCGCCGCGCCGAGACCTCCGCGCCCGCGCGCGTGCGCCGCATGGCCCCTCCCGCCGCCGCCGCCGCCGCCGCCGCGCGCAAGGTCCGTCTGCTCGGCTGTTGCCGTTCTGCTCTGCTCTCTGCGCGACGGTGCTCGCTCGACTCTGGCCTTGCTTGCCTGCTTTGCTTTGCTTTGCTTTGCTTTGCTCTCGTGCAAGACTGACAGGAGTTGAGCTGGCTGATTTCGACCACCTCGCTTCAGGTCAAGCTTGATGAGAGCAACACGTGAGGCCAAAACAAAAGCACAAACGCACAAACGCACACAGCCATGGAGGGGTCCCCCGCGCCGGTGCCCCCGGCGGAGCGCGCAGGGTCGCAGCCGCGACGGCGGGAACATGATACCTGTACGTGAGTTTTTAATGGCCTCGCCTCACGAAGCAGCCCAGCCCACTGATGAGACGAGCCCGGCACAGACTGGCAGCGCGTAGCAAGGATTTTCTTCATGCTCGACGTGAGGCTTGCCTTTGTGACCGCCAATGAGGCAACGTGTGCCATGCACGAGCTTAAAGTCCTCGACGATCTTGCAGAGACGCGCGAGCTCAAAGAGAGCGAACGCTTGCGCCACGCCGAGCTCGAGCGCATGCGCGATGCCGTCATTCACCCACAGACCCACGAGGCGATTTTTGCGCCTCTACGGCTCAGCACAGTCGTGCCCATGAATATGATTCTCGACGCCGTCATGCTTAGCGCCTGGACGCCCATGCAAACGATCTTCGCGCAATGGCTTAACCAATCGTACAATGCTCTCCACTACCACGCAAACCGCAATACGACGAACGAGGAATCCTTTTCACAACGCGTCATGGCGTACCTCGCAGCCACGGCCTCTTCGGTCGGCGTAGCCCTCTTTCTTACAAGCGGAAGATTTCCACAGCTGCGCAAATTTGCGCCCTTTTGCGCTGTGGCCGCAGCGGACACCTTTAATCTTTCCATCATGCGCAAGTCAGAGTTCTTGCGCGGCATCGACGTCTTCGACGCAGCTTCCGGTGACCATGTGGGCACCAGCCGTCGCGCAGGTCTTATGGCCACAGGATCTTGTATCGTCGCTCGCGTCGCTGCAGCCTTTCCTATTCTTGTTGGCTCGCCACTCATTATGGATGCCCTCGAGGGCCCAATCGCTCGTCATGCACCTTTTTTGCGCGTTCCTATAATGCTTTGTACTGTCGGCCTCATGATCCAGCTTGCCGTCCCGGTGACCTTTGGGCTCTTTCACCAGCAAATGACCGTGTCTACCTCGCTCCTCGAACCTACGCTTCACACGCGAGCGGAAAGAGTTTTTTTCAACAAGGGTCTGTAAAGTGCATAATTGTTGGTGTCCATCTCACCTCCTTGATCAGCCCTTTGCTCCCTGTGTCGTGCACCAAAGGCTGGCTGTCTTGTCCGTCTTTTCATGGACAGGATAAAAAAATTCAACGTTAGGAGAATGAAGACTTCGCAACACACGTGAGTGATTATCTGTCACCAGGGTTTAAAAAGAAGATGAGAAAAGCACATGTTGGGGTGACAAGTGAGGCTAAACCAAGGGTTGCAGCTAAGATCGCAGTTTCCGACAAGTATTGTTGGGTGTACAATCTTGCGAGCACCCAGGGCGGTCGGTCCGCGAGCGCTCAGAATCGCTCGAACGGTTGTTCTAGAAAGCCGTAAGCTTGGGTTGCGCCATTGGCACGCAAGAATACTGACGCGATGCAAAATTTAGATCTGGCCAAGCAAACCCTTTTTCCCGACTCTTTCGCGATCAGGCTTGCAGCACATAATAGGCCTAGCATGAACTTCGTGAAGTTTTTTTTTGTTTTGTTTTTTTTAAAAGAGCTAGAGCTACTACATACGCAATGCATTCAGACACATACGACGACCTCGGACACGATTTTGCCAAAAAGAGAAGAGACTCTTTCATTCTTTACTCTGTCTCTCTTCGTTTCCTTTCTTAGTGATGCCTGGACATCGAGGAATTCACAGATTCGTCAGCCTCGCCAGTTGCCTCCAAGATGGCTTCCAAAGGCGCAAACGAGAGAGTGGACACATCGCCGTTACCCTCGTCAGCGTCCTCGGCTTCAGCCTCGCTAAAGATGGCAAAGGGTTTCCGAGACCTTGGCGGATCCTGCTCCAGCTTTTCGCTGGCCATGTCGCTGTCGCCAAAAATGGAGAATGGTTTTGTTGGCCGAGACGCCGGCGCTTCCTGCTCCTCCCCCTCTTGCTCCTCCAGATCAGCTTCTTCACCGCCAAAGATCGAGAAAGGCTTGTTTTTTCTAGACGTGCTTTTGCTTGTAGGCTGGAAATCAGCATTTACGACTGAGTCCGCTGACGCGCTGTCTCCAAAGATTGAAAACGGTTTGCTTTGTCGCTGGACTGTTTCCTCGTGCCTCGAATCATCCTCATCGCTTCCAAAGATTGAGAACGGCTTACTTGGCCGCGGGGCGTCCGCACGGTCACGCGTGTCGGGGTCTTGAACCTCCTCGTGCGATGATGCGCTGTCCCCAAAAATCGAGAATGGTTTGCGTTCCGAAGTGTGAGACTTGACCTCTTCCTCGTCACCACTGGCAGCGCTCTCGGCGCCTGCTTCACCGAAAATCGAAAACGGACGACGTGTCCTTGGAGAGGGCGCATCATTAACTCCGGCTGTGCTCTCGGAATCACCCTTTACATGGGCGTCACCATCAAAGATAGAGAACGCTTTGCGCAAAGGTTCGGCAGCCACCTCTTTGTGGTGTTTTGAAGAACTCTTGAGTGCGGGCGAATCTTGAGCGCCAAAAATAGAAAACGGGGCGGCACCAGTTCTGCAATTCGATATCTCCTCTCCAGTACCGCGGGCCTTGGCATTTTGTCTTTGGTCGTCTTCATCATGCAGCTCGTGAAAGCTCTCTGCCATCACATCATGGGCCTTTTCTGTGTTGTGATCTCCATCCTCACTGTCGTTGCTGCTCTTGTTTGTAGACTTGCCCTCGGCAGACGCGCGCTTCATGCTCGGGGACCCGAACATCTCAAACATATCGTCCAGGGCAAGTCTCGTGTTGATGGTCATGTCTTCCTGATCAGCTACGTCGAGAGCCTCCTTCACATCGGCAGGGCTTTCAGGCTCGGAGACTTTGGACTTTTCGGGCTTGTGTCTGGACTCTGGTTTGGGCGACGCCGCGTGAGAGGGCTTTTCCACAGTTCGTGTGGTCTGAGGCGGTTTTTTGGCGTCAAAATTCTGCAGAGGCTTCTTCATGAGCATTTCGGCCTCCGATTTCTCAGCCTTTGCCCTCACTTTGAGCCCTGAGCCATCCTCAATGCTGGATCGCGGCGAGCGAACTCCACCCGGACCATCTTCCACATAAATGTCAAACTTGGGTTCGGCATCAGCGTCTTGCCCATCGGTAGCGCCTCGTTCGTCCCGCGTAGGTCGTCGCGCTGGAGCAGTACGCCCTGGTCCAAACCCTTGATGTGTCCAAGGCGCGGGGTCGAGTGCGTTTTCCTTTTGCAAGTCGCTCACGCTCGCCAGATGCTTCCAGCCTGGGCCGTCATCTCGCGCGGCGCTGTCGGAAGCACGATTTTCGTCACCCCAGTCGTCCTTCCGCCAGGGATCAGCAGAGGACGTTTGCTCGAAAACAGCAAAGCGGGAGCCCGTGCGGTCTGCCTGCGCATTGGCCTCGTTTCCAGAAGTGGAAACACCAAGGCCTGGTCGGCCCGAAATATTCGAATTCGCCGCTGCAGCACGTCGAGAGTTAGCAGCAGGACGATGCATGGAGGCAGCCTCGCTGCGAGAAATGGTCTGCAGGGACCTTGCACGGGATGCCTCGGCCTCTTCGGTCTCAGGGTCAGTCTCACCGTTCCGTTCGCGCTCTGCTTGCTCGAGCCAGCGACGGCTCATCCGGCGCTGAAATTCGCGATGTCGTTTTTTGAGCAACTCGACCGGAGTGGCTTGTTTCTCGAGGCCCACAGAGTACGCCTTGTCCGCGAGGGGAAAGTCGCCCCGTCGTTCGGCAGTCCAGGCTGTGGCCACATAGTAGAGCGCGAGCTTCTCGCCAATTTTGTTTTCTCGCAGGTACTTGAAGACTGACGATGGGTTCGTGAGCAAATCAGCATACCCGATCCAGACCTTGAGGTACTTTTCATTATTTTTGTATCGCTCGTCACCCTTGAACTCGCGCGTGCACCTTTCGAGCAACGAGAGGAGGTCATTGCTTCCCGAGGGAAAGTTGTCTTGCGTCCATTTGATGTAGCGAATCCACGTGCTTAGAGGGTCTTCCATGGGGCCATCGCTTGTGGCTTGTGCGAGCGCCTCTTCAAAGGCCTCTTGTTCCTGGGCCAGCTTTGCCTTGCGGTTTGCGATTTCGCTTTGCGCCCCGAATGGCTTGAGCTTTTTCGGGTCGCGCCCGCGCTTGATTGGCATTGCGTTTTCCTTGCATTGCTCCCAGGCTTCTGCGTCCACGCCACCGCCCTGCGCGGGGGCGGCGTTACTATTCTCCACGTCAGGCATGCTGGCCGTGACGCCTTTCAGGTTTTGCGGTTTGTTGTTTGTCTGTTTCAAAGTTCTCTGTCCGCGTCTTTGTCTTGCTGCTGACGAGATCGAAGTCTCGGTTGACGCTCCTGTCGGCTATCTGTTTGCCGCCTCCGTGACGGCAAAGACCTCGCGTCTGCAACGAGAGTTTCCGGGAATGGAGATCGCGAGGGCGGCAAGAATCACTAGGCCCGCCCGCACGCACGCACGCACTCATTCATTCATTTATTCATTCATTCATTCATTCATTCATTCGCACAAGCACTCATGTTATACAATGATAACCGTCGAGAATTTGCATTTCGAAATATGCACCGTGTCCGGTGAAAACGCACACACAAGGAGGGGGCGTTCGTATAACCTGCAATGGTGAGAATTGAATGGTGATGATTGACAGCAATAATAGTAGGCTTAGCTCAAAAACGACTCTTTTTTATACAATTATTTCTTACGTAAAATAGAGATCAGACAATCGGGCAATGGCGCCGAAGTAAAAGAAGAAGAAAATGATGAAGAAGAAGATCATCCTCATCATTATCAACCACAGAAAACAAGCACCAACCACCGGAAGTGAACGATCTCCGAGGAGGTCATGCCTTCTAATCGTCGATTACAATGACCTCTGGCTTTGCAGCAGACGAGGCCTTCTTAGAGATGCAGGTTTTGCCGACCTTCGCCAATGAAGGTGGCGAGAAGGGAGAAGAAGACCGCTCCGAGCTCGGACTAGCAGTGTGCAAACATTGAGCCATGCTTGCACCTATAGCAGCAATTTTTGAGGGCATCGGAGGACGTGGTTTAGGCTTAGGTTTCGACGCCGATTGTCTTTCTTTCTTGACCTTGACAGGATTCTTCTTTGTCAAAGACTGCTGCTTGACGCTGGGGCCGGTCAAATCCTGCATTAGGGTCGGCGGGGTCCGGCGTCGCGTAACATAACTCTCCCGCTGCATTCCATTCGGATCCTCATCACACACTTCGCAAGAGGTAACAGGCTCGCCGGCCGCATTGAGGAGCTCATTGACAAATGTGCAGCGCGAACAGGTCCACTTGTCGGCAATCTTCTCGTACAGGGTGAGTTCAAGCGAATCCGCCGACCAATCTGTTGCAGAAGGCAACGTGCGAAAAGTTCGTCGACGAAATACTCGCGAAAGCTCGGCGGTCTCCAGCTCGTAGATGGGGTCGAAGCAGATGAAGCGAGATCCAAGCGCCACAGATCGGGCGAGGGCCGCCACTTGCATATCAAGGGTCATCGTTCCTGCCTTCACGCAGCGCACTCCAAAGGTCCCCTGTGCGTTATTCACAAAAAAGATAGTCGCCTTCGAGACCAAGCCCTGATGGTTTGGCGCCGTAAAGTCTCCGTGAATGAATAAGGTAGACCCAAGAGCAATCTTGGACTCTTTTGCAAAGTGCCGATGAAGGCGCTCGAGCTCCTTTGCCGTTTCGTGGCGACCGCCGAGAAGCTCAATGCCAATTGATGGACAGCCAACACATGAAGCGACCTGAAGGACGACTTGACCGATGCCAGAACCGATGTCGATGAACCGGTCGTTTCGAGTAATTCGGGCCTCTCGAATGCAGGTTTGCACCAAGTGTGCATTCGCGCGCCCATACTGGGCTCGGAATTGGTGTCCTGAGGCAGACGCTGCAATGGCTCGATGGAAGTCATTCGAGCCCTCTCGAATCGAAGAGCACTCGAGCGCGCGCCAGCCTCCAAAGCTCATCACTGTCCGCTCTAACCATGCGTTCCAGCCAGAATAGCTCAGATGCTGCGATGATTCGTCGAGCATACTTGCAATTTCGGAAGGAGTCCACGTCAGCGGCGCGGGGCTGATCAAGCCTTTACGAACGAATGCGGATCTTGACGTCCTCGACCGCGGACGCTGCGCCTCCTGATCGGAGCCAATGCGGACAGTTTCAGAGCTCGAGCTCACCTCAGATGCATGACTCGCTTTCGATATTGATTCTGCCTCACCTAGTGCACATGGATCGACCTTACTCGTAGGGGTGGTTGTAGTTGTGGTGGTGATGCTTGTAGTAGTAGTAGTAGCAGCGAGCATTCGTTGAGCTGGCCTTTTGCGTGTGGGCGTCGAGACTTCGTCTTGGTTCATTTGGTGGCGAGGTGGCGTGAAGGGGCTCCGCGAGGGACCCGAGCTTTTGTGTACGCCATCATCCACGCGCATCCTTTTGCTAGCGCTGCTTGCTCTGCTAAGAGGCGTCGTTGCCCGGCACGCGTCCGAACTTGATTCGTTGTATGTTTGTTCTAGCATGTCTGCACTCACCAGGGCTTCTAAAGCGCGACTTTCCTTGTCGGTGAATCCATCAGTGTTTTTCTTTTTCTTCTTTTTCTTCTTTTTCTTCTCCTCTAGCGACGTTTCATTGCTCGATTGGTAGTCGGCCAACGCGTAGACTTCCTTTTCACCCTCGTTCACCACCCAGGTTTCGACGTCTTCTTTCTCTTTGAAATAGTCGACACCTTCTTCCAGGTCTTCAATTAGGAGACCAAACCTCTTGACCTTGTACGTTGGGCGCACGTACAGGAAGCCGCCACTGTTTCCCTCCTCGATCATGGTCCATCCTTGTTTCTCAAGCAAGGGAAACAGCTTTTCAAATTTGGCCATGTTTTCTATTGAACCCTCGCTCGTTACTTGTTAGCCGTCGCCGCCGCTGCCGCCGCTGCCGCCGCTGCCGCGCCGCTCTAGTACGTCGTGATGCGCGCCACACCTTTACACTCTATAATCCGCGTGCTTTCGCTCGTGCGCGCGCGCGCGACGTTTGGTTGACTATGGGTGAGTCCTCTCAACCAGCAAGCCTTCGGTGATTCGTGCGCTGGCGAAGAGGTTACGCCTCGAACAACACCAATGTGCTCTTCCGTTGCCGGCCAGCCGGCCGGCCCCGGCCTCAGCCTTTCCGCGGCAGAACGCGCCTGTGCGCACGAGTGCGCACGAGTGCGCGAGAGCGCCCGGCCTCGTCGCGCGCGCGCGCGTCCACCTCGCTCGCACACGCAATTGGAGTTTTACTCGATAGTAAGGCCCTGCTTTTTGTCACTTATGCGAGCTCTGAGACGTTCGAAGAGCGAGGCGTAAACTTTGTGGTGGTGGAGGACGGCCATATCGGCTGCAGACTGACAAGTGTCTCCAACGTTGGAGAGATCTCCATTGATAAAGAAGATCGTCATCAGCATGAGTATCTGCATCTGCATGTGTATATCTATCTTATCTATCTATCTGCATGCATTTTATTCCATCGCATACAGTTACAAAGTCGACGTGAAATTAAAGTAGGGCGGAAGAAGGCTCGCGCTTGTGTCAAACTGGCGATTGCTACACTAAGCAGACCATAATATTGATAAGTACGGGAGAACGAAGCCCACGCATTGACATTGAATGTATGCTTTGAGCAAACGAACGATTGAACGAAAGCATCCCTATCTATCAGAAACCGCTCGAAAGTACGTGGTCAAACGAGGACGAACGGCAAACATTGCCGCGCGGCCATAGACCACTGAATATTTGGTATATGATCCAAAAATAGAGAGTGCAATTAGGGCATCTCTGTTCATTGTTTACAGATCTGTTCGCTGAGTCAGGAATCTACGAGGTGTACACGCCCACGGGACGGATTATCTCCCTGTGCGCGGCAAACACCCTTGCCTTGTTTACGCACCAGTAGGTAAAGAAAAGGATACGTCAGGCAGGGTCATAATGCGAACGCAATTTCTTTCACAGTCAGTTCAAGCCTTCTTGGCTTCCTCCTTGAAGACGCGGTAAAGCAAGGTGCGAGACCACCAGTTGGGATGCTCCCACACGGCCTGAATTTCGCCATCCGCCGGACAGTCGACCGTACCGCTGACCACCGAGCCAATACTACATTCTGCCTCGGTAAAGGCACGCGAAGGGACAAGTTCGACGGGCTCCTGTGCATTTGCTGTAGGTTTAAAGACGAGCTTGAAGGTGATATTGCCCGCAGGCCTCGTAAAGAAGCGATACGTGATGAAGTCGCCCGATTTAACAGACAAGACTTCCTCGACGCTGGTTCCACTCGCCATCTCCTTTTCTGTAAAGGGATTTTCCAGAGAAAGGCACGGAGGCCCTGTGCCGCCAAGCTCTGCTGGGAGCTGGTCCTGTTCAACGAGTTCAGCGAGTCTGGCTTTCCAGGATTTTTCGTCGCCATAAATCTCGATTTTGCTGACCGTACGGGGGTCAAGGAATCCCTTGATCATCTTCCATGTGACCTGGAAAACGGCTGGAGCATTAATGATGAGCATCTTTCCCATGGTTTCCGGATAATTGTTGCTATCGACTTCAGCGACGCACTTGACAAAGTTAAGCGTGTCCGAGTTAAGCTTGGCCATAGTGAGCCCGCGCAGGTCAAGAATCGAAAGCGTCTTGTTGATGGTGCGCTGAAACAGCTCCGTGCTCTCGGCGTACTTGTCTTGGAGCTCTTCCATCAGACAGACGTGGTACTTTGTGAATTTCTCGTTCGTCGTCAAGCAGTGCAGAGCGGCGAGGTCGACGCTGCCCGTCTGCTCGTACCAGATACTGCGCGCGAAGGAAGAGGATCAGCGTTGGCGAGCGACAATGTCGGGAGGAAAGGGGGAAATCGGCTGGTCAGTCTTTTCTGTTTCCGAAATTGCTCTGCGCAGAGCTGGCTGTGCTGATCGATTGATACTGTTGCAAGCAGTAATGGTGGTGGTGGTGGTGGTGGCAGTGAAAACTTACGGCCTACCTTCCTTGCAATGTCCGGCGTAGCCCCCTCTGTAGAACTGCTTGACCTCGAGCTCGTCTGCCTGAAGGCACGCGGACTTGCCCTCGGCGACCCACTTGGACGCGTTTTCGGACCTCCATCGAATGGCGTCCTCGATGCATTGAAGCGTGCTCTCGAGGTCGAACTTGCGGGCCTGCAGGAACCTCTGCAAAGCCTCGTCGAGGGGCTCCTTCTTGAAGCAGATGACGTTCAGGTCAAGTCCTTTTTCCGCGGCGCGTTCCTCGATCTGCTTCTTGCTGTGCACCTCGCCAGCGTCAGTCAGCGTCGTCCGCGCGTCAGCACGTCAGCCTGTCATTCCCTCCAAACGTCGTCCTCCCCCAGCCAGCCAGCCAGCCAGCTGCCTCCGCGCGCCCTGCCTTGGCGCTCCTCCTGCCGCGCGGCACCGCCGTCGCCAGCGTGTCGCCGTCGTCAGAACGTCGTCAGAACCAACCTCGATTCCGCGTCAGGCCCGGCTGGCATCGGATCGCGCGCGCGCGGCCTCCCCCGCCCGCGCCTCTCGCTCCGCACGTACAGCTGCGCGCCCTCCCGCGCGGCGTCCTCCTCCGCCGCCATGCCGCCGCCGCGCCGCTCGGCTCCGCTCGGCTCCGCTCGGCTCCGCTCGGCTCCGCTGGGCTCCGCTCGTCCCCGCCCGCCTCGCCTCGGTTCGGTTCGGGCTCTGCTGACCTAGAGCTGCTCCGGGCCGGAGAGGCGAGCAAGGCGCACGCAGGGAGAAAGAGAGAGAGAGAGAGAGAGAGAGCCGCTGCTGCTCGCCTCGCCTCGCCTCGCCTCGCCTCGCCTCGCCTCGCCGGCAGCCGAGCCTGCGGAGAGCGAGGCGGCAGGCCAGGAAGGAGAGGAGAGGCCGCCCCGGGGAGAGAGAGAGGTGACCGACCTCTCCGGACCGGGGAGACAAACGAGACGCCTGCGAAGAGCGAGCGCAGGCAGGCAGGCAGGCAGGCAGGCAGGCAGGCAGGCAGGCAGGCAGGCAGGCACAGCGGCGGCGGGCATCGAGCTCGCCAGGGGCTCCCGCTGCCAGCTGCAGCTGCAGACACACAGACTCACGGACAGGCGCAGCGCAGCGCAGCGCAGGGCAAGCTTGTGAGCGCGCGGCAAGTGGACCTGGTCCCTGGCACGCAGGGCACTTCCGCGGCTGGCTGGAGAGAGAGGAGGATGAGCCTCGAAAGTGAAGTGAGGTGAGGTGAACGAAGCGAGCCCGGCCTCGGCACGGCGCCCCCCCCCCCCCCCGCCTTCTGACTGCTGCTGCTGGTGCTGCTGCTGCTGGTGCTGCTGGTGCTGCTGCTGCTGCTGCCAGGTGCCACTGATGATCCGCCTCGCAGCATGCGCACAGCTGAGCACGACGCCAGTGGCCGCGGTGAGCCGCAGGTTGAGTGAGGCCAAGATCGAGGCGAAGGGTAATTTTGTCGTGCAGGCCCGAGGCCCCGGCTTACCAGCAGCGAGCTAGCTAGCTAGCTAGCTAGCTAGCAGCTTCGTCCGCATCCATCTCCGCGTGCATCCTGCAACGGGCTGTCGACCTCCCGCGAGGACAGGAGGCCATTGGCCGCGGCGCGGCGCCGCACGCAGACGCTGACAGCCAAGCCAGCCAGCCAACCAGCCAGCCAGCCAGCCAGCCCAGCGACGCCTGCCGATCGTCGCCTCGCGCGGAGTCGCGTCGGCTTGGCTGTGACTCGGACGGAGACCGCTCGCGCCGCGGCGAACTTGCTTGTAACTTGTATCAACACGCAGCCTCGGGGCACCTGCACGCTCGCTCCTGGCCATGCGCCGCTCAGTCCGGGGCCCGCCAAAACAAACCCACTATACTGCACGCAAGCGCAGGCCGCCGCGGACCTTCTTGCCGGAGCTTGAGCTCTAGCTGGCTACGTACGTAGTAGCTGGCTGCCTGCGCTTTTCTCCTGGAGCATCCAGCCGCCGTCGGTCGCAGCAAAGCCCGAAAGCTCGAGCTCGCTCGCGGGAGGCAGCAGCAGCAGCAGCGGCAGCAGCGGCACGGGGAGATGTACACCCGCGTGGGGCCGACGCCCCCGAGGCGCCGCTCACGCGCGCTCGCGTGGGCGGCGGGCGCCGGCGCCGCGGCGGTCTTTCTGTGCGTCGTAGTCGCCAGGAACGGGCGCGGCCATGAGGAGGAGACCGTGACCGTCAGCCCCGCGGAAGCGGACATCTTCGGGATCGGCGCCACCTTGGACATGGAGATGGCAATGCCCAGCAATACCAGCGACGCCGCGCTCATGGACGCTGTCGCGACCGATTTCTACGACGGAGTCGAGGCCTACGGGGCCGGGGACGAAGACCACAACCACACCCTCTCGAGCCGCAACAACAGCCTCTGCGCCGGGTGGTGCGCCAACCAGTACCTGCCGCTCGTGGAATGCACCCAGCATGGCCTTCCGCGACTGCGCGCGGCCTTTCAGATCGAAAACTGCGCCGCCGCGCTCCAAGGCGGTAAAAACCTCGAGGCGGTCAACTCCAAGATCGAGAAGATCGCGGACAACACCGCCTTCGTCTTCTTTCGCGGCGCCGCCGCTTTCTTCGATTATAACATGATGTGCTCCGACCCGCAATTCGCGGCGAAGCGACTCATCATGCCCCGCGTGTACTCGAACGGAGACTGCCACCCAGAGAACTTTGGCGTCATGGTCCAGGCCAACGGCGATCTCGTCTGGGGCGTCAACGACTTTGACCAGTCCTTCACAACGCCCTTTAGCTGGGACGTCAAGCGCGGCGCCACAGGATTTGCGCTTGGGTCCGTAGCTCGAGCCTGGGCAGACGAGGACCACTCGAACGCCGCGCGCGCCTTTGTCGAGGCCTATGTCTCCACTCTTGTCGACCACCCGAACTGCGAGTTTGCAAACACGGAGCGCTTTATTGAGCACGGCCGCTATGTCGAGGGCCACGCTTCCCTTATCAAAGACCTCTTCAAAAAGTCACGCGATCGTGAATCCAAAAAGGCGACACTTCATTTCCTCGAAGACAAAATGTCCATCGACCTCAAAAATGACCGCTTCATCAAGACCGACAAAATCCATCCCATCAACGAGAGCCTCATCCCCGAGTTTCAGGAGTCCGTCGACGCCTATTTGTACCACGGTGTCGCGGCACTGGCCAAGTTTCCCAATGACGGCAAGTTCTACAAGGTCGTCGCCGTCGCGCGCAAGGAAGGCAGCGGCACAGGCTCGATTGGTCTTAACCGATTTTACCTTCTCATCAAGGGCCGCTACGAGTCGCAAAAGCACGGCTACATTATCCTCGAAATGAAGGAGGAGGTCAACTCCGTCCTTCAAGTGTTCTTTCGCTACTCTTATACCGCCTCGCAAGAGGGAAAGCGCGCCGTGGACGCTGAGCGCTCCGCGTGGCCCTACACGAACCTGTTTTACGGCTGGACTACCTTTCGCGACAAGTCGTACATTATTCGCGAAAAGTCCAAGCACAATGTCGATGTCAATCTCGAGAAGCTCAGCAAGGACGAGTACATTCAATACTCTTCGCACGGCGGTCGCGCCCTCGCTCTCTACCACATTCGTGCGCGCTGTAACAACCACGAGTGCGAGCCGCACGCCCAGTCGGCCGTTGACAAGGAGATTTGTTCTCAGATTCAGACGTATTTGCACAAGAACGTTGGCGTGCAAAACTTCACGAACCAGGTCCATCAATTTGCCATTGAGGAGACCAACCGCGAGATCAAAGCGTGGAAGCTTTTGCGCAGCTACGTCAACCCGCGCCGTGACACGAAGACGTCCTACAAGCTCCTCAACGGAGGCGAAAGGCCGCACAGCTGCTCGTAAAAAGAAATTTTCTGCGAGATGCGAGAGAGAGAGGGAGAGAAAGAGAGAAAGAGAGAGAGAAACTGGTCTTGTCTGCATTTGAACAAGACGAGGAAGAGAGAGATGAAAAAGTAGATTATAATACGTAGTCCATACACGTTAGATTGTCTTTTGTCACAGGGATGACTGGGCCATTGGATTCATACATGTTCGGCTGTTCTGGGCTTTGCCATGAATATTCAAAGCAGAACGCACTCAGCCTCCGCTTTTCTGCCTCTCGTGATTCCTTCATCCATGACATTTCATTCAAGCCAACTCGATTCTGGCAGCGCGTGCCACCATCGAATGCCTCATGTCGTCGGCAATACAGAGCCTAGGCTAGTCTTCTTGAAAAGAGCCAAGAGCATCGACCATTCAAGTTGCGTGAGGAGGAAGGAGTAAGGAGATCTTCGAATTGGCGTGCGCAGCGCAGCAGCGTGTGGCACGCAGCAAAGCCGTCCGGCCGCAAAGCGCTCGCTCGCGGAATCGATCGAGCGCACAGGCGGGCAGGTAGACACGCAGGCCGATCGCGTAGGCACGCAGGCGCGCTTGCGAGCGAGCGAGCGAGCGAGCGGTGAGTCAGAAGATCGGCAGAAACCTCAGGGGGAGGACGAGAGGTGGTGGCAGCAGCTGCTGGCGCAGCGCGTCTCGGTCCTGGTCGGGACCCCGACGCCTCGCGAGGCCGAAGCGCGCGACACCTTGCGCCCTCGGACAAGGCCGAAGATGGTGCGACGAAACCGCAAACTCGTGCTGCGCGGCAGACAGCCAGTGCCGGCGCACGGTCGCGATATCTATGCGGCGAAAGACGGCCCTGGAGGCTCCAGAACGCCCAGCCGCGAGGCGCTTTGGCAGCAGGTGGCAAAATGCAGCAACGCGTCCGCCGCGCGCAGACTCGTGGAGGCTCTCTTGCACGCCGACCATTTGCTAGGTCGCGTGGCCAAACTATCGAGCGCAAAGGGCGCCGTGAAAACCGGAAAATGGTGCGCACTTGCCGCGCATTCCGAGACCCCATGTAGCTGCCAACGCCAGGGCGAAGCCATGCATTGCGAAGACCATGCCGCCCTTATCAGCATCTGCACTCATATTCTCGGGGCTCCGGTTCCGCTCAAGCTGCGCCAGGCGGCGTCTGCTGTACTCCAAGCTTGTCTCGACAAGCACCCGAGCCTCGAGACCGTGCTCGCTGCGCGTATCGAGGCTCGCGTCGCAGAGCTCTGTGCACGAGCTTCGCGTGTTGTGGACAAGATTGACGTCGCGCTTGGTATCCGCAACTTTGTGCTTTCCAGCGCTTGCCGCGACATCCTCGTCGATCGTGTCGATCCAGGTCTCCTTTTGCGCACGCTTCGCCTGCTTCAGCGCGACCTCAACATGCCGGCACTAGCTGCCGGCCCAGACACTGCACTTGACGCGTCTGTGGCTCTAGCAAACGCCGAAGTGCCGGTACAAGCGCTCATGGAGTACCTTCAGGCGCCAGGAGCCTGTACTCGTATTGCCGCGACGGGACCTGCAGACCGCGAGGAAGCTCGTGGCATGGCACAAGAGTCGCTCTTTCCCTGGGTCAATGCCGCTGCTGATTCTGACGTTGCCGCCGCAACAAAGAGCATCGAAATGTTTGCGGGCATTTCCATTGTTCGTCTTGATCTCACCTTTTGTGCCCCGGATGAGGTCCGTCGCGCCATTGTCAAGCTGTGCGAAGTCCAATCGGTCTCTCAGGTCAGCGGCAAGCCTACAGACCCTGTCACTGGTGCTGAGACTGGTGCTGGAGCTGGTGCTGATACCGCGAGCAGCGCTCTGAATGTCGCGGCGTCATCCGCTGCCAATGCCCACAGTTCATCCATGTCCTCGCCTGTCGCAGCACCAGCCGCAAGCGACTCTCTCAATGACAAGGCTAGTGAAAATGACGATCCGCGTGCGCTCGTGGCCCTGCTTGCTGCATCGTGCACCGAACCTGCCGCTGCTCTGCTGCTTCGCAACCTTCTTGCATGCGTACCGCGATCTCTTTTGCTTGCAGCGGATGCAAACACAAACGAGACTGCTCAGGATAATGTCGAACCGGTATCCGAGCGCATATTTGCCAAGCTCATGGCCATCTCAGAAGCACACGTTTTTAATGCTACAGTGCAGGGGTACTGTCTCACGGGCCTTGAAGCATGGTGCAAGCTTTTCAAGCAAGGACTCCATCTCTTGGAAATGCCGGCCCTCTTGCTCTGGCGGAGCCATGGCAAAAAGTGCTGCCTTGCGCTTCTCGACTTTGTCCTGGACAATTGGAGTCAAGGATCTCGCAAAGCGCGCTATTACCTCGAACCGCTCTTCAATGCCTCTCTCGAGGTTCTCGAGGCAGTCGCCTTTGCAGATCCAGCGTCTATGCCTCTACCCTTTGTAGCCGAGCGCGACGACGCGCTCGCAGCGCGAGGGACGCTTCTCCGTCGTCTCTTGCAAGAAGTCACTTTGCACGAGCCAGGATCACAAACCACCAACCTCCGTGCCGCGCTCTTGGCTGTTGGGCGCTTTCTCGAACACGATGGTGCGCGTGGCTTATTGGATGTGGATCCAAACATTATGCCAGCGCTATTGCGCTGCTTCGAGGAGCACGGGCAGGTCTTCACGGTGAGCACCAAGCTATTTCGAGACATGGCAAGCAATCTCGAGGAGCGCGAGGGTCTTGATACACGACCCATCTGGCTCGAGCCGCTTCTGGATGCCATCACAAAGGGCGATACGAGCGCTGCGGAGCAGGTTGCGACTCGAATCGTACCCGAGCTACTCAGTTCCGTCAGCGGCATTACCTGTCTCACGCTCCAGGAGGCGCTGGAGAAGCGCAAGCCGGCGCTGGAGGACCAGCTTCGGCTCTGGGGCGCACTCTCGAGCGCGGGACTTCGCGTCGAATTTGCTGCCTTCGACGACAACAGCACGAGTGGCAAATCGCCCCGGTCACCGCGCTCGCCCATGGCAAAGTCACCTGCTCTCGCTTCGACAAAGGTTGTGCGTATCCCTTCCGAAGCTGTGCGGCACGGACTCGAGCACGCCGATGACCTCGTCCAACTGCGAGCGGTCAAGCTTGTGCTTTGCCCCACCAAAAAACAGCGCATGCCAAGCGCCGAGGTCCTCCGCCTTGCAAGGGTTGTCTATAGCTGCACCGTGCACAAGTCGGTCTCGGAGAGCTGCGCGCAGGGGTTGCGCCGCAGCTCGCAACTATTTTTCGAATGGATCAGCATCGCCCTTGTTCAAAGCAGACGTGCCGACGACGAGCATGTGACCGATAAGGATCGCGCCGCCGTCCTTGACTTTCTCAAATGGTTCAAGCGCACCATGATCGAGCAAATCTACCCCGACATGCCGCGCGAGCGATCGAGCATGGTGCTTTCGCACTTGTCCATCATGTTTGAAGTCTTTTCCACCTCGCCCGAAATCTGTCGCCTCGAGCATCAGGATCACACCTTTTCTCTTCTCAGTCTTGTGCGCGACGTGCACGAGCAGCCGCGGACGCTTGCTCTGCAAGTGCTTCGACGCGTCCCTGCGCCTCTTCCTGGACTCGACACGTGGTCTGCAGTACACAAGCTCGTCAAGTGGGCGCTCTTGCTCGCCAAGAGTCTCAAGGTTCGCAATGCTCGAGGAGGGAGCACTCTCTTGCAGCTTATTTACGAGCGTTATGTCCTCGGCGAGGGCTGGGCCGTGGGTCTGCGTGGGGAGCCAACGTCGCGTGAGGACCCTGGCATCCAGGCGCGCATGGACGTTGCTCGGATGCATCTGTCCTGCGCCGAGGCGTTCAAGTGTGAGCGTGCCGAGAAGGCGTACAACGTTGGGTCCATTATTGTTCGCGAGGCGGACGTGGAGATTTTGGCGCGCGGTTTTAGCCGCGAGCTTCCGGGCAACACGCACGCGGAAGAAACGGCATTCATGAAGATTGGCGGCTTTGACGAAAAGGACGAGGACGTGGATGATATTGCTCGGGGCGGAGCCAAAGGTACGACAATCTACACGACAATGGAGCCTTGTAGCAAGCGTCTATCCGGCAATCGTCCATGCACCTCGCGCTGCATCGCTGCTGGCGTCAAGCGCGTCGTGGTTGGCGTGCGCGAGCCGTCAAAATTTGTAGAGTGCACAGGAACGCGCGAGCTGCGCGAGGCCGGACTCCAGGTCGACTACCTCACGGGCACTGACCAGAGGCTCAAGGAGCGCTGCATGGAACCGAATATGTTTTTGTTCCCCGATGAGGGTCCTGTGGAACCCTTTCAAGAGCAAGCGAGCGACAACTTTGAAGCAGAAGCCATAGGCCAGAATCTCCCGCGGGACCTTGTGGCGCGCGCCTTCTTGGCCGACCTCATCAAACTGTATCGCGAGCCTGGGGCCGAGTCGTGCTTTGGCCTCTTGCAAGCCTTTCGCAACTGCTGGGAGGTGAGCGAGTCCACGCTCCGCCGTGATCCGGATGCCTGGGTGCAAGTAGCTGAGGATTCACTCAACGTGCTCAACAAGGCGTGTGAACTCGCTGCCGCTGTCGTGTGCAAGAAGCAGACAGACGCAGACGATGGCAGTGACTTAGACGACGAGGACGAGGACATGGAACAGCTCTCCGACAACGACGACGGTGCCGTCGACGCAGACAATAGCGGCGATAACACTACTACTATAAATGCAGCCAGCAAGGAAGGCGGGTCGTCGAGCAGGAGAGGTGACGACAACCTCATTCTCATGGATCGACCTATTCACAACAACGAAAACGTGGTTGTCAGCGACTGGCTGGTCATTCGCGAGGTGACAATGTGTATGGAGACGATTGTGCGCACCTGTCCGCTTGAATTGGAGACGGACGCCTTTGTGCTCGCTGCCCCTCGGGTTGCAGCAATCGGCGTCGTGCAGCTGCAGCTGCTGATTCGCTTGCGACACATGGGCGCAATTCGCGTGGTCGGCAATTCTTTTCAAGGCATTGCAGCGCGCTTGCTTCGCCTGCGCAAAAGCCCGGCGTTGTCCAAGCTTCCAATGCAGTGGACCAACTACTTGCTGCACCGACTCGAGGGTGGGCTTCAAGGTTTTTACTTGAGGCGCTCCGTCGGGTTTGCAAGCGCGTTTTTGGCTCTTGCGTGCGCCGAGCCTCGTGCGGGGCGCACCGTGCTGCTGGAACGTATGGTGACCCGTCTCATGCTGCTGGCAAGCAATGCTGAGGACATGCGCATTCGCGTACACGGGCTGAATATCTTGAAGATGCTTTTCGAGGACGGCTCGCTGCAGCACGAGCTGCAAGAATACCTTCCGCAGCTCTTGCTGCTGTCGTTGCGTGGCTTCAGAAACGACAATTGGCAAGTGCGAAACTCGTCCATGATGGTGTTTGCCCGTGTGATCCAGCGAGCCTTTGGCCAGGAGAACATGCGCGTGAGCCGCACGATGGGGGCCGTGCTCGTCAACTCTGCTTTCTTCATGCAGCGCTATGGGGATGTCTTTTTGGCGGTGCTTGAGAATCTCCGACGCATTGTCAACGAGCAGCGTCTTGGGCACAACAAAATGGGCGCAATGGACCCCAGTCTGTACCCCATGCTTTTGATTCTGTCCCGATTGCGACCAGCTTTTGTGTCCCCTGAAGGGGAGGAAGAGGCATTTGTCGGAGAGCAAAAGGAGGCGTGGGAGGCGGGAAATAAGGACGTGCTTCCCTTTTTACCGCTCCTCCTTGCGTGCGCCTCTCAACCGCACGTCATGGCGCGCTCGATGGCCTCGCGAGCGCTGGCCAGTCTTTGTCCGGAATTCCGACTTCTCGACACAATTCGAGAGATTCTTGCCATGCTGAGCGATAGCTGTGCCTCGTCGCCGCCGCGTCTTGGCCACAATCACGCGCATGGACTCTTATTACAACTTACACAATTGTTGGTGACAATTCGTGAACGTAAGCTGCACACAGGTCCGCGCGCAAGCGAGGCGATTGGAGCTCTTGAGACGCCTCTGAGCAATGCGCTGCGCGCCGTCCTGGAATCGTGCGGGCCCTCTTCGATGGTGTACACGGCCACCTGGGACGCACTTTGGAACTTTTCATTGCTACGACCGCGCGCGGCACTCTCTGCGCCGATCTTGGATCTTGCCAAGCGGGCCGGAGACAGTCCCTGGCAGACGGAGGACAGTGTTGCGCTTTCATGCCGGCTGTTGGCGTCGAACTTTTTAGTGAAGAATCTGCGCAGCGAGGACTGCCGCAGGCGTCTTGCGGCGCTACGGGCTGCCAAAGATGTGGCGACGGGATCTTCACCTTTGGCGCAAGAGGTCCTCGAAGCAGCTGAGCATGTGACACTGACTGAAGCGGGCGTGTTCTTCTACCCGGAACTAATTGCACGAATGGACTTGCTAGCCTCCAGCGAGGGCCAGCGATCGCCTGCAGTTGCCCAGCGGCTTTTGACCATGTTTCACTCGCAAGTGTGCGTTGGCGAGAGCGCCCAGGGCGCAGTGGTGCGCGCCTTGGGCCGATACGCTGCCTCGCAAAGAGAGGTTCAGGTTGCCCTTGCGGCGATCATTCACGACTGCGCCAAGCCTGTGCAAAGCACACTTCTGCGCAGCGCTGCTCTCGAGGCGCTTGGGACGTCGGGCGTTTTGGAGGTCGCGAATCCGTCGCTTGCGTTCGCGTGGCGGGCCCTGCTCGCACTTGCGCAGGATGAAGTGGACAATCTCCGGCGCGGGGCGCTCGCCATGGCGGTGCGTCAGGTCCCTTCGCTCCGTGCGCTCCCACAGTGCGAGCCCCTCGTGGTGCGTGCTTTGCTGCGGCACATGTTTGAAACGTTGGACGGGTCAGCTTGGGTCGAAGTACGCGCCGCTGCGTGGGCGCAATGTGGCGAGCTGCACCCTGGCCCCCGCGCGCTGGCGGCAAGTCCGCGCGACCTCGGGCTCCTCAAGGAACGCGTCTTTATGGTGGAGCCGGACAACATCTATGCCGAGCCCCTGAATCTTTTGCGAGATGTGATGGAGGCGCAGCAACACACTCACGACGCCGTTGTACAAGAGGCTGGAGTCCAGGAAGTGCTCGACTTTACTGCTCTCGAGCGTCTTGTGCGCGAGACGGCGTGGCCAGGCGGCGTTTCCTTCCACCACGATGCCTTTGCACACCTGTGTCGGGCGGCGTTGGCGGGTTCTCGTGAGTGCAAGGCGCGTTTGCTTCGAACGCTTGATCCAGAGGGCGTCGCGCCCTTGCATCCGGCTCTCCGAAGGCTTCTCGTCGTCGCGCGAAAGCGTGCTCTTGAATAATTGATGACCACAAAGAGCGAGAGGAAGAGAGAGCTGGAGAGGGAGCTAGTCAAGGAGAAGGGATATGGGTGTCCTTGATGCGTTGCGGAAATGTCTCAGGCTGGGCAATGTCTGAAATGACTTTTTTGTCTGCGTCGAGTCGCCGCGCAACGCTTGAGTTTGGGTGCGTACTCTGTATTCGACGCAAAGTGGCGATTGATGGAGCGGGGCCTTTAGTTGGTGTACATTTACCCCTCTCTCCCTGTTGGGCTGAATGGCCCATCTGAGGTTGAGCATCGGTCTTTGGATTAATATTGTGGTACTGTCTATATAAGGAAGACAAAGCAAATCGTAGTTGTATTTGCTATAACTACTTTTACGTAGGTGACTACTTATTCAACCTTCATCTTTTCGATTTTGGCCGTGAGCTTTTTAATCTTTGACTCGAGATTTGCCACAAGGTTTCGAAGGGAGATTTCTTTCTCCTCCTGGAGCTCAAAGAGGACACCGATTGTGTTCTTGGTGAAAAGGTACCGAAGTAAGAAGACGATGGCAATGGCCCAAACGAACAAAGGGCTCTGCGTTGCGAGGGTGTATAACGTCTTCAGGTAGTTGCTCAAGTATGTGTCGAGCGAAGAGTAATAGTTCATGTTGTAGACAAAAGGTCCACAGCTGAGCGAGCAGACCACGAGAGAGGAAAAGCTCACAGTTGTCTGATTCGGGTACCCGAGCAAGGCACGCAGTCGTGCCTCTGTGTCAATGATCGCATTGTCTGCAAAGGTGCCGTCCGGGACGCTGGCAACAAAATATTCTTCCCAGAAGCGCAGCTCCTCGAGTCCCGGAGCCCGTGCTTCACCAAGCGCAATTTCAGAGGCCGTACGGTCGCTCATGAAGCAAGTCGGCGCACTGTCAGCAGCCATGGGATTTTCATCAAAGCACTGTTCAAGCGGATCGCTATCAAAAGAAGCTTGCACAAGGTGTTCCTGAAGCGAACAGGCCTTGGGGAGCGTTTCTGAAGCGAGCATGAACCAAAGTACGGCAAAGCTGAGGACGAAAGTGAGGAAGAAAAACTTGATGAAGAAGTTGGCGGCGTCGCGTGCGCTCCAAGGTTTCTTTGGTTTCTGCATGAAGCCATTAAGAACGCGCAGCTGCAGCTTGAAGCCGAGAAACATCATGCCAGCGATGAAAATGGTGCCAAAAGGGAAGAACGGAAAGGACATGAAGCAGAGCTGCTGGAAGAAAAGGAGGTCGACCATGTGCTTGGCGACGTGAAACTCCTTGCGCTCGTAAGGGCGCTTGCGCAGCTTGGCGATGAGGTACTTGGCGGCAGGCACGATCGCAAAGGCGGTCTTAGAGACGACGAATTCGGTAATGACGAGCTGGAAAATGCCTGCACCGTAAAGGTCGGCCCGGCACTCGTCGAGGCCACGTGGCACAGTGCCGGCGGCCCCATAGGTTGATCCGACGGAAACAAGACGTTTTTCGGTATTGGTGCGTGCGGTGAGAGAAAAGTCGCGACTAATGATCGGGTCCCCTCGTAGCATGTACGGATCGAGAAGCTGCAAAAAGGAAAAGACCTGAATGAAGGCGTTGAGAATCTTGGCCACAAAGAGACGGGAAAGCATGTACTTTGTGTGAAAGCCGCCATCGTCCCACTTTTCAAAGGCGGTGACGAAGGTGACCACAGCCGGCAGCAGGGCGTTGATGACACTGACGGCGAGGGGAACAATGGACCCGGATATGAGCGTGACGATGGGGAGCAACCACTGCAGGGAGGCGTTATCGCTGATGATTTGCAGGATATTTTGGCTCATTTGTGCTGAAGTTGCGGTCAGGTAGATGATTGCCGCGGCACTGGATCCTTGAACGGAAATGTAGATAAAATTGGCGGTGATGCGACGCGCACGAAGCGTGAGACGCTCCTTAAAACTGCGGCCCTTTTTCTTGTTGGCAGTATTAAGTTCGTGCGTGGTGAGAAAGTACTGGTCAAGAAGCGTGTGTTTGAGATCCTCAACCTCGCGAGGGTCGCTGATGCTATGGTCCCAGGCATTGAGAGCGCTCTGCGCGAAGCGCGACTGACTGTCGAGGTCCTCAAAGAGGCCAAAGGCCTTGGCGCGGCGATCCTCTCGGATCCACTTGTTGATGGAAGATCCGAGAAGGACAAGATTGCAAAAGATGAGAAGACTGATGTAGTCCATGCGTTCGCCAAGTTCCGCACTTGGGTTGTAGGACGTGGCGCTCACTTCAGCACCGCTTGCGTCGCGGATGGGCGTTCCGGCATGTAGATTGTCTGCGAAGAACTGGGTCGCCGAATCCCCTGGATTGAAGCTTGAAATCATGAGAAACTTTGGCAAGAAAGACGATAGTGCAGACCAATCGCTCGAGGACCAATCGAAGGCGAGCCTCGGCTCTCCCGCAGAGTTGTAAAATCGATTGCGGTCGTCCTGGCTTAGATTTTGGTACCACAAAAGCGCAGTGATATGTCGAATGAGAAAAATAAGGCAAATGAGCGCAAGAGCAATGTAATTGGCAATCATCCACCTGAAAAAGTAAAAGTACGAGGCAACAGAGCTACCAAATCGCGCCTCTGCGCGACGCACGTCTCGCTGCAGAGGCGTATATTTCCGCTGGAGGCGCGCCATGAGCTTGTATACACTGGCAAGTAGACCTCCGGCGCGCCTTGTGTCTTGCATGCCGAGAATGACATCGTAGTCATCGCCCTGATCGTTTGTCGCGGCGTACATTTGGCGGCGAGCCTCTTCTCGTTTGCGCTGGGCTTCAAGGTCAGTGGCTAGATGACGACCCGCGGCGCCGCCGCCCCCCGCGGCGGCGCCAAGGTTTTTGAACTGTATGAGGCGTAACTCACGCTCGGCGCGCAGTTCGGCCTCTTCCTTTTCCTCTTCGAGCTTCTCGAGTGCTTCGCGGAGCATTTTGGCGTCTTTGGCGGCCTTGTCGTGCTTTTCGCGCAGCTTGCGGTTCTTTTCTTTGTAGATTTTGACGGCTTGAGCGAGCTGTTCGACCTTTTTTTCGATTTCTGGATTGATAAATGCGGAAGGCCCAGCGCCGGGGAGTTGGGCGATGCCGAGAAGTTCCTCAGCACCATCATCGATACCGAGGATGTCAGCTTCCTCATCTTCCTCATTCTCCTCGTTGTCATCCGAAGCTGTAGCGTTTTTAGCATTGTCAGCGAGAGTACTGGGCAAATGTTTCTGTTTCATGCTTGCGTTTAGCGCGCTCGCAAATTGTGGTACCTCTTGCGTGTCTGGACGCCGCCTTCCGCCACGATCACCACGAGCGTCAGAATCATCGTCGTCAAGATCGAGGAAATCGACCTCGAGAGCACGCTCGGTCGCTGCGTTCGTGGCAAATAGCTCGATGCCGGCGTCGCTGCCCTGGGACGCTTGGTCGTCAATAGTAAGGCCTCCCTGGCCCTCTTCAAAACCTCGATCCTGCCTCGGTGTTCCGCCCGTGCCGTAGTATCCACCACCTGTCCCCGGCGCGTCGAGGCCGGCTAAAGATGTCCACGCCGAGGTGTTTGCATTTGCATTGTCCTCGTCGGCGTCGAGGGAGAGCTCGCTCTCGAGCGCGCCGGGCTCGGGATGAACCCTCCTTTTGCCTGGCATTTATTTATGTTTGCTTTCGTGTTCTGCAGCGATGCGCTGCAAGGCGGTTCGCTGGTGGCTTTTGCACGCACCTGCTTTGCCACCTTCACGGTCACGTCTCCATGCAGAAGCTCGTCCTCTTTCTTTGGGTGAAGAAAGAAAGGAGGCGTGAACGTCTTGTCTATCCCAAAAGGCCTATCGTGGTCACCGACGGTCGTGACGTTCAAGTTGAATACGCTTTGTCCCAGGGCTTGGTAGTGACTGTATATGTTTATATAAAAAGCGGCTCAACGGACACACACATAGCTCTGCACTAGAATAGTATGACAAGAGCCACGCAAGCCCAGTTGTCCGAACTGCGGCAGAGCACAAGGAAGCAAAGCCAAACGGGGAGAGACGACGCATCGTACGCGGACGTTCTCGCGTGATTCAGGCTTCCGCAGCGAGGAGACACGAGGGAGAAGAAGAAGCGGCGATGCCTCGGCGACACGATGCAGACGAGATAGTGGTTCTCGCGGACGAGGGCGACGAGGACCTTGCGAGCGAGGGGCTCCTACAAGCCGACGAAGACGATGGTGGAAGTGACGAAGGCAAACCGAACGTCGATCCAATCAACGATGACGCAGAGGGTAAAACTCCAGAGACCCAAGGAATGCGACGAAACTCAAGGGATGTGGAGATGAATCATGATGATGGTCATGCTCATGGTCATGCCAATGATGATAGGAAGGAGGATGACGATGACGATGAGGATGAGGAGGCCAAGTGTGCATTGCGTGGTCGTACGCCACGCCATCGCAGCTCGCGCCCAGAAGCAGAATCCTTTGGGGACGTGAGCGGCGCCACACGTTTTGTAGACGTGGTAAATGTAGCGCAAAGCGTCGCTGAGAGAAGCATCTCCGAGCATTTGGAGGGCCGGAGCTTTCGTTCGGCGACAGTTCCGCGATGGGTGGAGGCGATTAATCAACAATGCGTGCAAGACCTGTCTGCAGCGTGCAACAATCTTAAATATATTGCGTCTACGGTTGTGTACGAGGCTTCGCGAGGTGCGGGCATGGAGGTAGCTTCCTCGATGTTTTGGAATGCACAGGCCGACGACAGTGTGACTGTATCGTGGGAAAACAGTTCAATTGGCTGCATTGTAACAGTTTTTGGCGTGTCGTACTGATGGAAGAGCCAGACGTAAGAAAGAGAAAATGCAAGAAGTTCAAATTGCTTGATGTCAGCAGGTCGTGTGCAGGATCGTGTAGCACAAGAGTATGTTTACATTGGCGAGCTAGCAAGGCAGCTGGCTACGTTTGTAGGGAAAAGAAGTTAGAAGTTGATATTGTTGTGATTTTTCTGATGTTGTTAGGCCAAGCAAGCAAAGCAAGCAAGTAAGAACGAAAGAAAGCAAGCAAGCAAGCAAGCAAGCAAGCAAGCAAGCAAGAAAGCACAAAATTAAGCCTGCCTCGTCAAAGCTAGACAGCCATGTCCGTGGGTTGCCTATGTCCGTGGGTTGCATATGTCTGTGGGTTGCCGAGCGCCACGGATTTAGCCCTGCTTGGTGTTCGCGGAGGAAGAAGATGAGTTTATCGAAACAAATCGAATTGAGTTCAATTGAATTGAATTGAATTGAATCGCATTAATCTTGTGACAAGAGAGAAGAAAGAAAAAGCAAAGCAAAGCAAAGCAAACAGAATCTCGAAAATCTCAAATCATGAATCAAAATCAGTCGCTTCCCCGGAGAAAAGGACTTGTGAGTAAACAAACTGGCGGCGCGTTGCGTGCACCCCAGCTTAGCGCACGCGTGAGCGGGCACTGTGTACATTAAGGTATATCGTGCATAATCGGTCAAGGTCAAGGTAAAATCGCATCGTCAACGAAAGGTGTTGCTGAGGCAGCTCAGAACGCTCATGTCCATCCAGTCGTCCGAGGAGGATGCGGCGGCGGAGGATGAAGAAGAGGACGAGGAAGAAGGTGCCAGGGGCTGGTACGTGGCGGCATTGATTTTGCGCTCAAGAGCGCGCACGGTTTCAACGGCGAGGCAGGAGCCCTCGACGAGAACGCCGAGGATGTAAGCGGACCATCGTTCACAGTCGGACACGTTGGTATCGAAAGGCAGGTCCTGGTCCTGCGTGGCGGCTGCGGTCGAGGTCTGCACGGGTCGAAGCCGGACTTCCATGGTCCGGGGTCGACCTACGCATGATGACCTGCTTGGGAAGATCTGCACGGGGGCGGGGGCGACAGCGGCCTCCGCTGCGCCTGCTGATGGTTTTGCCGCGATGGCGTGAGCGTGGGAGAAGGGGCTCGAGCAGGAAAACGAGGTGTGATGTGAAGGTCCTGCGTGCGCCCTGCGTTCGGCAGAGAGCGTCCTTGCCCTGGGCCTCGAGATGGCTTGTGAGGACGAGAGCGAGGGCGAGGGCGAGGGCGAGGAAGAGGGTGAGGACGAAGGAGACGCCTCCTTTTGCTCTTCTTCTTCTTCTTCTTCTTCTTCTTCTTCTTCTTCTACTACTACTTCTTCTCCTCTTTCTGCGTCAACGGGATGCGGGACATGGTTTGCGTTGCGTTGTTTGGACCCCCATGCGAGACAGGTGAGGTTGATATCTTTGCTGTCATTGTTGCTGAAGGTGCTGGTATTATTGCTGTGGAGATTGTGCGATACTTCGGCGGGCATGTCGATGAGGAGCTCGAGCGACTTGAGCGGGCCGACCCCCTTTTGCTGGAGCTGCGCTGCGTCTGTCCTTGCCTGCTGCTTCATCTGCACGAGCTTCTGCCGCTTGAGCGCGCGCTTGAGCGCGACCATGCGCTCATAGTTCTCGGCGCTCCAGTGCTGCTTGAGCTCCCTCTCCTCGTCGCTCAGGTAGTAGCCCAGCACCTTGACGCTGCGGTTGAAGTGGACAACCATTCGCGCGCGCCGCCTCCCCCCGCGGCCCCGCCCGCGCGGCTCTGCCGCCCCGCGCCGCGCCGCGGCTCAGCCTCGCGCCCTGAGGCCGAGCCACCGAGGCCAGGCCGCGCGGCCAAGATGGCGCTCCGCTCTGCCTGCTCTGCTTGCTCTGCTCGCTCTCGCTCTTCTCCCCCTCTCTCTCTCTCTGCCGGCCTGAGCTCTACGCTCTGCCTCCTCGGGCCTCGCGCCGCGCGCTCGGCTCTGCGGCGGCGCTGCTGTCTCCCGCCCGCGGCGAGGACGGCTGCGAGGTGATCGTCCGGCGGCCGGCGCGAGCGATGGATGGAGAGATGGATGGACGTCTGGATGGATGGATGGCGAGAGCGGCGGCGAGATCGGAGGGGAGGGAGGCCTGGATGGACGATGGACGGACGAACGCAGGGACGACACGACGAGAGACACGGCCTGGGCTGTCGGCCTGTGCCTGCCTGCCTGCGCAGAGGCCACTCGCTCGGCGCGCGCGAGCCGCGGACCTTGGCGCTCGCCTGCCGGTCTCCCTGCCAACGCGGTCTGCCTGGGTCGGGTCTGTCGCAGCTTCGCCTGCGCCGCCGTGGCGGCCGTGCGCCCATGATTGACTCCCGCACTCATTCCTCTTTTTCCTTTTTTACCTTTCTTCCCTTTCCTTTTTTCTTTTTCTTTTTTCTTCTTTTGGTAAATATCCCTCTATCCCGGGCGACCGCACATGCGCATTCTTCAAAGAGTCAGCCGCCTCAGCTTCCCGGTCGCCCCGGCGCCCGGCGCCCCGCTCCCCCCCTCCCTCCCTCTCCTTCTCCCCTCCTCCTCGTCGCGCTCCCTGCCTCCGCCACCTCCCTCTGCGCCAGCCGCTGCCGCTACGCCGCCGCTTCGTCACGGGCTTCGAGCGGAAAGAAAGAAAGAAAGAAAGAAAGAAAGAAAGAAAGAAAGAAAGAATTTGAAAAGAAAGAGCTTGAAAAGAAAGAATTGGAAAAGAAAGAACTCGAAAAAGAAGGAAAGGAAAAGAAAGAATTCGAAAGGTAAGAAGGAAAGGAAAAGATGCGCTGTACGTATAGCACTAGTACTATGGCGAAAAGAAATCGGAGGCGCAGGAGGCGGCGGCGAGGGAGCCCGACCGTCCGCTGCTGGTGCTTGTGCCAGCAGGGCCCGCGACGCCTAACTGCCGCGCCAGAGCCGCCTTTGGCGCGTGCGTGCGTGCGTGCGTGCGTTGCCACGACGAACTGCCTGGCTGGCCGGGCTGCGCGAACAGACGCTGCTTAGGAGCGGGCTCGGGCCTGCGCCACGGCCCTGCGCTGCGCTGTGCCGTGCTGTGCTGTCATGGCTTGCCTGCCTGCGACGCGCACTCGCGCTCGCTGTCTCCAGCCCGCCAGCTCGCTCACTTACGTTATGATCTTATCTTATATCTGGTTAGGCCTCTCTCTATTCGTAGATAAATCTACGACCGACTTGGACCGACCGACCGACCGACCAGATGACGGCGCCTGGATTCTTCGTACCAGCACGCACGCACGCACGCACGCACGCAAGACAGCGCCCGCAACAGCAACCGTCGAAGCAGCGCGGGCAAGCAAGGCAAGCAGGCGAAGAAGCAGGCAGCTCTCGCCATCTCAACTGCCGCTGCCTCGCCGTCCTCGCTTCCTCGCACGCCTTTTTTCTTCTTTCCCTTTTTCTTTCCTCTTATCCTTCCTCCCTTTCTTTTCTTTTCTTTTCTTTTCTTGCTTTATCTCTGGCTGGCTGGCTGGTGGAGGCCTCCCTTTTTCCCTGGTCTCCCGGCCGGCCCGCACGAGCACATCGCCTCGCCTCGCCTCGCTCGCGTCCGGCACGTCACGGGTGGCGCAGACAAGCGCGCAAGCAGGCGCAAGGGACGGGGCCCGCCTGGCAGACAGACAGACAGACAGACAGACAGACAGACAGACAGACAGACAGACAGACAGACAGACAGACAGACAGACAGACAGACAGACAGACAGACAGACAGACAGACAGACAGACAGACAGACAGACAGACAGACAGACAGACAGACAGACAGACAGACAGACAGACAGACAGACAGACAGACAGACAGACAGACAGACAGACAGACAGACAGACAGACAGACAGACAGACAGACAGACAGACAGACAGACAGACAGACAGACAGACAGACAGACAGACAGACAGACAGACAGACAGACAGACAGACAGACAGACAGACAGACAGACAGACAGGGCCACGCCGCGCACCGAGCCTCCTCGCCCTCCATGCCGCTCGCTCCTCCATATCCCAGTGACTGGACCGCCGCCGCTCGGCTTCACGCGTGCGTGCTCGCCGTCTGCCCCCCGCGATGAGCCCTCCCTCCCTCGCGCCGGCCGGGCTGGGCTCGCCTCCTCCACATGCATGCATGCATGCATGCATGCATGCCATGCTCGCATTCGTTCCTCGCGCGCATCCACGCTAGCATGCACGCGCCCACGCGCCGTCCGTGGCCGTCAATGGACGCCCTGGGCCACGCCTTCCGCCCCGTTTTCTGCTTCTTCTCTCTCCTTCTTTTTCTGTAGGCGCGGGACTTGGAAAGCGATTCGACGGCGGTCTGAACCGCCGCTTCGAATCCGGGAAAGAATGAAAGCAAGAAAGAAAGCAAGAACGAGTGAGCGAGCGAACGGACGGCGCGCGCTCGAACGACTCGGAAAAAGGAGGGAATGAATGGTCCAACCACGAACGAACGAAAGAAAGATCGCCGAATGCGACAAAGCCCGACAGCCTGCCCGACTTACCACGCGTGCTCGCCTGCAGGTTCGCCTTCGCCGGGGCTGGCGATCTCGACGGAGCAGGCGAAGCAAGCAAGCAAGCAAGCAAGCAAGCAAGCAAGCAAGCAAGCAAGCAAGCAAGCAAGCAAACAAGCAAACAAGCAAGCAAACAAACAAGCAAGCAAGCAAACAAACAAGCAAGCAAACAAGCAAGCAAGCAAGCAAGACGCACACTATGGGAGACTCGATTGGAGGGCCAGGATTGTGCGAGGCGCCTTCGCACCTAAAAAGAAGTCTCGCCTCAAACGAGTGGCCTGGCGTTGTCCCGCGCGCCATCATCGCGGCCCTTGGGCAGGAGCGAGCGAGCGAGCGAATTCGTCGCACTCGCAGTCGCAGTCGTGCGCTGGCGCGGGTTGCATAGCGGCCGGTCGCGTCCCTACGCGGAGGGCGCATGCAGGTGCTCGGCGCGCTGACTCGCGCGTGGCGGATTGGACCTCGCTCGTTAGACCGTATACAACCGGCGGTTAGCCAGTTCACAGAATTTTTTTTTCACCTGCTCCCCTTTCTGTGCCTGCACGCGCCGCGCGACCGAACGCCCCGGCCTCGGCCCCGGCCTAGGCCCCGACCCAAGCAGAAAGACACACCCCGCGTTGCGCTCGCATCCCTGTTGGCCGCGGCCGCACCTCTGCCGCGCCCTGTCGTCTCGTCCGTCATCCACGCAACTGGCACTCGTCGCGGCGGCCATCTCGTGCGCACCATCGACCAACGTTGGTTGCAGCAACAAAAGAAAAAGAAAAAGAAAAAGAAAAAGAAAGAAGGGAGAAAAATTGATAAAAGAAAAAAAAAGGAAAAAGAAAAAAAGAAAGAAAGAAAATGTCGCTCCGTACGTCACCGTGACTGTGGGGGGGCCGCGGGACCTTTTGCGAAAAGAGCGCCGCGCGTGCCCAGGTCGAGTGCATAATCTCATCTACCTTTAAATAGAAAAAGGTACACGCTAACCCCCTAATTCCGCGTGCGCGGCAGGAAGGACCGCCATGTTGGTGCGGGTTCCCCCTACGCAGTTCCACAGTGAAGGGCAGGAAGCGCGAGTGGGCGCCTCCAATATCGGATGGCTGGCAGAGCAGTCACTCCCGGCCGTCCCCAGCCACGATTAGCCCATGCTGACAGCGGAAAAAGGAAGCAAGCAAGGGAAAGAGGGAAGCAGGGACGCAGGGACGCAGCGACATTGTGCTGACTCTGATCAAAGAAACTTTCGGTGATACTTGATTCGTTGGGATAGTGTCCGCTCGTGAAGTGTACCAACGCCTGGAAGCCAGCGTGGACGCGGAAATCCATTCATTTTGACTTTTCTGCTCGCCATGCATCGTTCTCTGCACAGCAAGCATGAATTGTCCAGCCACTTATGTCTAGGCCTAGGCCTAGACCTAGGCTTATCTGTGAACTATCATTGCCTCCGTAGGCCTAGCTAGGCCTAGCGTGAATAGTGTCATCAGCGAATTTTTCTGGCGCGAACGACACTCTCGCTCGCCATTCAAGCTCGCGCAAAAATCCAGCCATTCTGGCTTCCATTTATGACATCTCAGCCTTGGCTTGGCTTGCGTTCCTAACCTGGATCTAGTTTGCACTCCTAATATGGATCTAGGTTACTCTCCTAGCCTGGATCTGCCTTGCACACAGGGCCTAGATCTGCTGGAGCATATTTCTGGCATGCATTGCCTTACCTCAACCTCCTCCCTCTCCTCAACGTCAACTTTACCAGCTCAGCTCTTCTCTCTGACTTATTATGAACAAGACTTTGGAAAAACAACATTATCATTTCACTACCATTGCATTGCAATATATTGCATGATTTGATCACTTATGCGCGAGCGAGTGCTGCAATTCGAGAGCGCTCCGAGTACACAAGTCCAGCGGTGGCGACGCCGCCAAAGGCCAGCGAATAAGCAGCCATCTTGAAGCGAGCCGTGCGCAGCGCCGCTTGCCACGTTCCTTCGCCATCAGGGTCACGCTTCCGGGCATTGTTGGCCTCGACGAGCGGATTCATCACGGCGCGAAACAGCGGAGGAAAAAAGGCCAACGTGATGAGACCGGGGTACCCCGAGGGCAACTGCGGAGACTCCTGAAAGTTGCGCAGCAAGTGATACGGCCGCTTCTCAAAGGTGTGATGGTCGCTGTGCCGCTGCAGCTTGTACAAGAAGGTGTTTGAAATGCGGTGCGGCGCATTCCACGAGTGTGTTGGGTTCACCCTCTCATAAGAGCCGTCAGGGAGCTTTTCGCGACGCAAGCCGTAGTGCTCCAAGTAGTTGACCACCTCCAAAAGACTCGCTGCGCCAAGGCCTTGCAGATAAAAGTATGCCAGCGCACGAGGCACGCTGCCGCCCGAGCGCCGCGCGATAAAAACCGCCCACAAAAAGGGAAGTACCGCAGACCACACCATGCGGTTCTGCAGCACAGAACGCGAGCCCTCGGCGCTGAGACGCTTTTGCTCGATGCGCCACGCCGAGATCCAAGACCCGATAAAGGTGCGCGGTAGAAAGGCGTACACGCTTTCATTAAGCCGGGAGGTCGCCGGGTCCTCCGGGGTCGCCACGTTCTTGTGGTGACCGTCCGTGTGCTCGAATCCCCAGTGCACGTAGTTGCAGTTCACCAAGAGCGCGTTCGCGCACAGCTTCTCAAACCAGTGATCCTTGTGCACCAGCTCGTGCGAGGCGTTGATGCCAATGCCGCCGTTGAAAACGGCCAGCGTCAAGACCATGCCAATCTTCTCCAATGCGCTCAGGCGTGACTTGGGATTGCTCAGCTCCGCAATCATCTTGTACGTCGTCAGGATCTCCGCCACCGTCCACACGTAGAGTGGCATACGGAAGCGTGTGTCCTGCTTGTAGCGCTTTTGGTCCTCGGGCAGAGGATTGGTCCAGTCCTCGGGAAGAACAATGTCCAGCACAGGAAGCATGGCAAAGGCTGCCCACAAAATGTTTCGCGTGCGGTGCCACACGGACATTCCAGCCTTTGAAGGCGCAAACGCCGCCTCGCCCAGTCGAAACATGGTGGCTGCCTCGGCCATGCGCACCACCGAGGTGATCCAGTACTCGAGCACACCGGACCATCCCAGGTTCGTTGCCGCGCCTCGGCTCATGTTAAATCTCTTGCCTCGAATGGACACCGTCTTGTGCTCCGCGTCCTTGCTCACGCCTCGTTGCGCGGAAACGAACGCCTCGTATTGCTGCATACCCAGCACCACCACAATCCACGTAAAGAACGCGCTCTCCCGAGGGTTCTCCTTGTACATGGTCCAGAACTTGCTCATCGACGGCGCCATGATGGATGCCCACCCACCCAATCAGCGCGCTTCTCCTCCTCCTCCTCTCCTCCGCTCCCTCGCACGACAATCGCGGTCTCGCGCGCTTCCGCTGCCTCCCCTGCTCCTCAGCCTGCGCAATCCCCGCAAGGAGTCCCTGCTTCGCGCCGCCGAAAAGGGTCTGCCTGCTGCCGCCGCTGCTCGCGCGTGGCCCAGGCCGGGAGAATCAGAATCAGATCTGCTCCTCGTTTGCCTCCCTGCCAGCGATGCGAGCTCGCCCGGTCAGGCCCACGCCGGTGCACGTTGGATCCTCCATATCCTTGAGCCCTGCCCGCATGCATGCATGCACGTATGCGTGTATGCGTGCGAGCATGCATGCATGCACGCATGTAAGCATGTATGCGTGTGCGTGCCTGCCCGCATGCGCGCACGCTCGCACATCTTCGTCCGTGGCGCGGCGTGCTTCCCGCGTGCGCTGCGCCGCGCAGACCTCCAGGTCCGTGCTCGCGACGCGCGACGACGACCGCCGCGGAGGGCGCGCGCTGCGCCGGGCGCGCTTTGCGCCGGGCGCTTGCGTTCGTTCGCGCGAGCCGCGGAGGGGCGCCAGCATTGCAAATCGCGCCGCAAACGGACGGGTCGCGGCGCCGCGCGATGCGCGCGGGGCGCGCCGGCAGCCAGAGCCCGCCCGCGCTCGCTCTGCGGCCGCGGCCTCCCTCCCTCCCTCCCTCCCTCCCTCGGCCGCGCCCCTTCGCGCGCGCGCGGCGCGGCCTGGGTGCAGCTGGTGGCCTGCGCGCGGGCGCGGGAGCGAGCATGGGAGCGAGCGAGCGAGCTGGCGGCGCGCTCTTGGGACGTGCGCGGGGACACCCGGTGTGCGCGGCTCGCCTGTGTCTAGCTGAAATCTTGCGATGGGCCGGGTGCAAAAGAGGGTGGATGCCGCGACGCGCTTTCTCGCGGGTGTCAGCGTCGTCTGTTGAACACCAGGGGCGGGCTTCATGGCTGGGGGGATGGGAGGCCGCCGGCACGCGTTTGCCTGCCTTGCGGCGTGACTTGGAGCGACTGTTGTAGAATCATCTTATTGTTATATTATTTTGCCTCTCGCTTTATTCATAAAAAGCTTGGTCCTCACTCGGATAGTAAACTTGTGACCCTCCTCGATCATATCACGAGTCTACGATGCAACGTCTTTCTCGTTGAAGAATGTGTTGGTTGATGTTTCTCTCCTCTGATTTCCTCTTCCAGTAGTTTCTCCCCCTCTTCACGACTATCAACGTCGCCCGTCGTTGCGGCAGAAAAAATCACAGCCCACTCTTGCGTTCCGTCGTCGAGTCAGAGACATTGTACTGCAAGCTTAGCTCTGCGATCTCGTCGAGCTTCGCGTCCAGGAATTTGCGCTCTTCTCGCGAGCCTCCTTTCTCTAGCAAGTCCGTTCGAATGATCTTGGCACCAACAAAGCCAAGTCTTCGATACGGGTCGAAAGCCATCATGTTGTACTTGGGGTCAAGCAAACCATATCCTTGCGGCTTCAAAAAGCGATAAAAGAAATCTGTCTCGCATGGAGTCCGTAATGGACTGAATCGCTTGCGACCATTCATGATTCGTCTATAGAATGCGGTGTCAGGTCGCGTCACGAGCACGCTGCCACTCGGATAATGAGCTTCCGGCTTGTTTTCTGGCTCTTCCACGAGACATAGATTGAACTCGCTTGGACACACTCTCCAAAGCCCACTTATATCGTCTAAAATGATGGTATCGGGGTCAATGTGAACGACCACATCCCAATTCTTCAAGCCAAAGAGCTGTAATTTTGTAAATCCGTGCTTGAAACGTGCGCCACGAGGATTCGGGCAAAAAAGGGAAGGCACCTTGATGGCGTGTCCACCTTTTGCCACGAGCCACTCACGAACTTCTGGGTAGGCGTTCTCTGTGTAAATGATTGCCTGATTTTCCAGGGAATCTTACCCAGAGCAAATTGACTGACAAAGTGTTTCATGAGCGCTGCACTCGAAGCAATAACGGCCTCATCTTCTTGCGTGGGCGGGGTGACGAGCGTCGCGTACAAAACGTGCCATGGCATACGATTCTTCATTTCGGCACTGAACAAATCAACGACGCGGTCAACTTTGCGCAATAGAATTCGAAAATCCGCACGGTTCATGGACGGGACGTGTGATGGAGCATACTGTATCACAAAGGCATCCTCGAGCTTGTGCGACGTCTTTGTCTCGAACGTAATAGTATTGAACCTCGGATCTATGACCATGCGCTCTTTGTATGTAAAGTAGGTGTTAAACAGAGCCTTTGCACAGGACGCGGTGCGGAATCGAGGCATTGAAGCAATGCGCGCGAGATCCTCGCAGCGGTCTTTTGATGGGAAAGCCACCATGACCCCTGGATCAACCTTGTAATAAGGAAGGTCCTCGCCGGCGGCCACTGCACACAGTCCCGCACCATCGCCGCCTTCGCACCCCGCGATGAGACCGTTAATGTCGCGCATGACGATGGTCCTTACATCCATAAAAATGACTTGCCGGTACTTTTCCATACACCAGGCATAGGCTTGTGTCATTCGATGTCCAAAACCGGGTTGCCCAGTGTTCCTCGCTGTTGCACACGATAGCTCCGACACGTTGAAAGTCGACACGCCTAGTTTTTGCGCCCACGAAACTAATTCTCGAGGCGCCTCGGGGGTGGCAAGAATACCCATGCGTTCCCATTCAATTTTTCCGTACTTGTACTTTGTAACCATGTGTCGTTTGAAAATCCTTGCTCCGACGCGGCCTGTACTTGAGCGGTCAAGCACAGTTACCCAGAGTGTAGGTCTGTTATCTGGACGAGGGGGCAATGCTGGTCTTGGTGGTCTTGTTTTTGACGGCATAAGCGGTGGAAACGGTTTTAGAAGAGAGCGCGTAGCTGGTGGTCTTCCCATAGAGCTTGAAAGAGACCAATAGTTCACGATTACAATCGTCAGAGCAAGAGCGCTCGCTACGAGCATCACCACCGGCACTGCACGAGAGCGCGGGTTTGTTTGAAGCCAACGTTTTCTCGACGGCGCCGCGGTTGCCGCGGCGTGCCGATTTCTAGACACCCTATCGCGACGCGCAGAAGACCTCATCATGTCTTTGCGTCGCGAAACCAGGCTCTACGCCGCGAGACGGCACGTTGCCCCGCCCCTCTCTCCCTCCGCGCCTCTGTTTGCCGCCCCGCCTCGCGCCGCCCGCCTCTGTTTGCCGCCCCGCCTCGCTGCGCCCGCCGCGACGCACGCCACATCTACACACGCGCTGCGCGAATATCGAAAGAGCGGTTTGTTAGTATTCGTAAGTGTGCCTGTTTGACTACGACCTATACACATGGAAGTAGAAGTCCTCCATGGTAGCGTCCGCCGAAAAGAACGCCTGAGGAGGTCCTCTCTTCCCGCCTCGCCTCCTTCGAGCTTGTCTCTCGCCGATCCGCGACTCTTCAAGTCTGCCAGCCTGGAGTCAGAGCGGCAGTATCTCTATCAGCCTGAGAGTGGCAGGTGTAGGCACACGCAACTGCGCGAGTCTGAAGTCGTGTGCATCACACAGGCCTCTGCCAGCTCAGCAAGTTTGTGCCTAGGCTACTGCGCGATAAGCATGCGAGCAAAGGCAAAAGGAAAGAAACACGCAGTTCTCCGTCGCGTCGCATTGTGTGGAGCGCCGTGGCGCCTCGCGCCCGCGCCGCAGCAAGACTTTGGTTGCGAATCGCGAGTTACTTAGAGCTAGCTGCCCAAGTTGGGCTTGCGTGGTGAACGCCATCGATGGCTCAAGCGCGAAGGCGAGGGAAATGGATGATCCATCGTTACTGTCCGTCAAAGATGACGATCAAAGACGGAAATGTCAAAGATCCATCCTCCTTTTTCACCACGGTCTCAACTTTGTGAGGTCTTCAACTTGATGAGGTTGACAACTGGACGAGGTTGTCAACTCGATGGGGTTCAACTTTAAAAAACTTATCGACTTCTACCAGGTCTAGGCCACCGATGGTGGATGGAGGATGGAGGAATGAAGTTCAACTTCTTCTTTGAGCAGGTGACGGATGCCTCGGTACGAACGAACGAACGAACGAATGAATCGCGCCAGTGTTGCGTCCTTTCCCTCCGCCCGGATTCCCGGGATGACGCCTTTATCCCCCCCCTGCGTTCGGCCCCGGCTTTCCGGGGCGGCGTCGCTTTGGATTTCCCGGGACGGCTTGTGGAATAAATGAATAAATGAATGAATGAATAAATGAATGAATGAATGCGTGGAACCCGGAGCGAGCAAAGCCTTAGCATCATTCCGACAGCGAGGGCGAGGATGCCGGGCCCTTCGCGCGAGCAGGTGAGGCAGCGCGCCAAGACGCTGGCGCAGGAGACGCTCGCGGTTCTCCACGAAGGCGCGTACTTGAACGGCGCTGGCGAGGTGGTCCGGGTCAGCGACGACGTCTCGGCCGCCGTCGGCGCCTCCGAGCACTTTGCGGCCGCCCACGAGTTCCCCGCCGTGCCCAGCGCCAAGGGGGCCTTCCCGGAGACCGTCTACGCGCTCTGCACGGACTCCACTTTCGTGGCGGCGCGCAGTCTCGCGGCGCGAGAGGACCTGAAACATGTGGCGGTTCTCAACTTTGCTTCCGGGAGAAATCCTGGCGGGGGTTTCTTGCGCGGATCCATTGCCCAGGAAGAGTGTCTTGTGCGATCCTCCGGCTTGTATCCGTGCTTGGCGCGATTCGAATACATGCCTAAACTCTATTATCAGACGAATCGCGATCTGAAAGGTGAGGAGCGAGCCCTCAACACAAGTTGTGCGATATATTCTCCAAAAGTCCCGGTCTTTCGCCAGGACAATCTGGTTGGGGCCTTCCTCGACAAGCCCTTTGCGTGTTCCGTCATTACAATCCCGGCCCCAAATGCAAATCTTGCTCATGATGCATTGCGTGGAGATCGTGCAACATGGCGTCGAAACGCGATGGAGGAACTTTTCAAGACCACCTTGGAGGACCGCATCGATCGTGTCCTTGCCATTGCGAGTGAAAAGGCCTGTGATACTCTTGTTCTTGGTGCCTTCGGTTGTGGTGCCTATGGCAATGATCCCGATCTCGTCGCTGGTATTTTTCGCGACAAGCTGACCGGAAAGTATGCTACCTGTTTCAGAGAGGTGCACTTTGCAATTCTTGTGCTAAGAGGTAACCCTAGTGGAGATGCCAATTTCAGCGCCTTCCAGACCGCCTTTGGTGATTTGCTCGCTGTCGATCCTGATGCCGACCCACCAAAAGTTTCCGCATGAATAAAGGTGGATCGCGGATGATCTCTCTTGCGTTGCTTGTAACAAGCGAGTCAGTTGGCTCTGGCGAACAACATCTGCATCCATCGATTTCACCATAGACTGTCCTTTTATCGGAAGCCCGGAGCAAGCTAGACGTGCATGTGTCCTGAACAATCGTGCGGGGCACAAAACCCGCTTGTTCAGTGTGGTCTGCAGGATCAAAAGATTTGGGCGAAAAAGAAGATATAAATGTGTAAAGTAAGCCTTTTCTTCAGGATCAAGCAACAGGAGCGAGCTTCTTTCTCCTTCCTTTACTTGCTCCGGTAAATCCCTTGGTTTTATTCGACGACCTTTCAACGTGAGATCCATCATTCGTGAAACATGGATGAGCCGTCGCGTGTGCGGACGGTTCTAAAGAGATGTCTTCATGCGTAAGGGGGGCGAATGTGCAAACGACAGGCTTTGGCGAGAAATGAGGGTAGTTACCTAGTTACATGTTGTGGATAATACGGCGATGCTGCTGCTGGTGAAGTTGGATGCGACGTTTAGGACCCGACTCTTGCAGTAACTGAGCTGCATCTCGGTCCCCACGCGCGCGGTCGTCCTCGTCGTGCTCATCCTCGTCCAGAGCAAGTTCTGGTCGTGATTCCGGGGTCGCATTGCTTCTGCTGCTGTATCGCGCTGCGGCTTGATTCGACATGGGTCGCTCATTGGCAGTGCTGGCAAGGCTGTGATTGTCAAGTGGTGGAAACTCAATGCCATCAGAGGCGTGCTCATGTGGCTGCTGGTGCTGGTGCTGGTGCTGGTGCTGGTGCTGGTGCTGGGATGACGACGAAGATCGGTGCTTGCTCTTGTGCTTTCGACTGCTTCGGTCCTTGTCCTTGTCCTTGTCCTTGTCCTTGTCCTTCTTCTTTTTGCTACGACGTCGGCTTCTCTCAGAACCGTTATCGTCATCATCTCCATATGCACCAAACGCTACGTTTGACCTTGGTGCAGCTGCACCTCCGCTCGGAGCACTTGGCTTGAGGACCTGCATAACACCTACATTGACGTTGCGATTGAACACCTTATTGTAGGACTCCTCGCGGTTGCGTAGCTCAAGCTTGTAAAATTGCATCTCTTCGACCGCATGGCGTACCTTGGTCTCTGCATGCTCAAGTTTCTTATTGAGCTTGGCAATCTGCTTGGTATCCTCCACGCGTGGCTCGCGATGCTCATATCTATGCTCCCAATACGCAATCGTCTTTTGTAGATTTGCCACATCTGACTCGAGCGCTTTGCGAATGCGATCGCGCTCTCCTTCTAGACTGTGCACGTCATTGGCGTGAGACGCATTGAGCGTTCTTACTTGATCATCGTGCGCCCGCCGCAAGGTCTCCAAGTGAACCTCGTGCCGCTTTTGCTCCCTCGACCGGTCCTGCTCCAGCGCAGTCACCTTGTCGTCAAAGAGAATTTTGGCTTGCTCGAGCTCCTTTTCAAGAGACTGCACGCGCGCCTCGAGCCGATTACGCGTCTCCTCAACAGCAGCGAGTTTCTCTTGAAGATTTTTCTCCGCCACTGCGTGCGCGTCCCGGAGCTGCTTCTCAGCAGCAGAACGTTGTTGGCCCAAGTTTTGCCGCAAGGCATCCAAGGCGGCACGGTGTGCCGTCTCCAAGTGAGTTCGTCCGATTGCAGATTCTTGCTGCAATGCAGCGCGCAGGCCATCGAGGGCCGCCTGTTTTGCCTGTTCCGCTTCTTTTCGTAAAGTGCGCTCCTTCTCCACATGCCGCGTCTCCAGCTTGCGCAGCGCGCTCTCACGTTCTGCAAGCAGACTTTTCTCAGCTTCTTCTAGTTTTGCGCGCCACGCGTCCTGCTCGGTAGCAAGCTTCATCGCGGCCTCTTGTCGCAAATCTTGTACCATGCGCTGTTGCTTTTGCGAGAAAATCTCGAGCTGGGCCTCATGATGCTCGCGCAGGGCGTCAAGATCTCTGCGTAGTCGCGCACCCTCTGTCTTGCTCGCCGAGGCCTCTTGCTTAACGCCCGCGAGTTCCTCCTTGAGCGCAGCAACTTCCTTTGCAGCGCTCGCCTGCAATTCTGCTCGCGCCAGAGCGAGCGTTTCTTCGCCACGTTGTTTTTGCTCCGCGACTGCAACACTTATGCGTGCCTGTGCATCGCGTTCGCGCTCCTGCAAAGTTTCCTTGTGGTGCTGCAAGTCGCGAGCTGCTGTGGCTTCAAGTGACGAAATCATTGTATTCGCGGCCCGCAGCTCGGTCTCGAGATCGTCTCGTTTACGCATTGCACTTTCAAGACTCGCCCCCGACTTTGCCTTGGCCTCTGACAGTTCGTCAATTGTGGCCTTTGCGGCATCGAGATCGGCGCGAAGTTGTCCAGAAATAGCCTCAGCGCGCTCGCGCGCTGTTGCCTGGTCACGCAACTTTTCGAGGAAACCAGACTCGAGCGCCTGGAGCTCAGCAGTCTTAGCATGCTCCAATCTGGCGACGAGTGCGCTATGCTCCTTGTGTATTTGCGTTTCTCTCCGTGCGTTTTCGGATGCCAACGACTCGCGCAAAGCATCAAGGGCCTCCTTGTGCGCACCTTGTGTTGCACGAGCTTCTCGCGAAGCCTGGGCAAGAGCGACGGCGTGGGCTTCCTGAATTGCATTTCGCTCGGCAATGTGGGCCTGATTTGCCGCATCGAGGTTGGCCTTGGCAGACGCCAGCGCCTCTCGGAGGGCATCTGCCTCAATTCCGGCGTCCACGATCTTGGCTTCAGCCTTGGAGAGCTCGATGCGCTGCAAGTCCATTTCTTGGGCCTGCTGCGACTTGCCCAAGGCAATCGTGGCAATTTCGGTTTTCAGGACAGTCACACGTTCTCTTTCTGCGGCAAGAAGGTTTGAGAAGGAGCTCAGCTTTCCCGATGCTTCAGCCACATCAGCCTGCAGTTTTTTCACCTCGCGCTCGCGACTGGAGAGCTTATCCTGGAGTTCGCGCACATGCTGGCTCCCAAGACGAGTCTGCTCCTTGAGTTTGCGCTCCAAGGAGAGAATTTGCTCGTTGGCGTTCTCTGCGGTGGACTCGACACGTTTGCGGGACTGTTTCTCGCTTTCCACAAAGGCCTGAAGTTCGTGAAGCTGGGTCTCGACGGTGATTGTGGCTTCTCGTGCCTGCAAGAGCTCATTGCGTGTCCTTTCAAGATCTCTTTCGATTGCGCTGTTTGTTGCTGCCGCGTCTTCTGCAGCACGTCGAGCCTCTTGCAAAGCGCTCTCGTGGGTTCCTCGGAGAGCGTCGAGTTCCTGTGAGCGCTCCTCGAGCGCAGCAACGGCGGTCTGTGTTGCCTTTTTCTCTGCCTCGATGCTTGCGCTTAAATAAGAGATGCGCGAGAGAAGCGTGGATTCGGTACTTTCCACTTCTGATCGCACACCCTGGACGACTGAATCCTTTTCGCGCAAAAGCTCTTCTTCCCTCTGAAGAGCTTCTTGGCGTGCCTGTGCAATCTCTTCTTGCGCTCGCTTCTCTGCTCCTGCCGCTGCGCGTTGAACCGCTTCGAGATTTGTCTGCAATGCCTCCGCAGCAACACGACGCTCTTCAAGCTCTTGTGCGTGGACTGCTTCCAATTTAGCAATCTCCTTTTCGTGTGCCTTGCGCATTTTCGCAAGAGCAGCTTTGTCACTCTTATCTGATTTCGTAGCAACCTCTGCGGCCCGCGTTTCCCATTCTTCGATGCGTTTACGAAAGCCTTCCTTGGCCTCATCAAGCTCCCGCTGCATAGAGGTAACACGCGACTTGAACTCGGCGCGAAGACTATCTTCTTTGGCGGCAACTTTGGTCTTGTACGCTTCGAATTCGCGTAGTCCGCGCTCGCGCTCTTCCTCAAAGCGCGATTCGACCAACTTAAGCTTTTCCTGGGGCACGTCGGCGTTCGAGCGACTTTCGAGCGCAGTCTTGAGTTGCCGGATCTTACTGGCTGCGTCCTCCATGGCAGCATGAAGCTCGCTTTCGTGCTGTTCAGAAAGAGCCTTGAGACTTGCCTCATGGTCTTCATTTTTTGTGTTGAGATGATAGATGACCTTGGTGAGCTGCGCGATTTTTTTGCACAGCTTGAGGTGCAAATTGGGGTCCGCCATCTTTACTGCCTGCTTCACCCGTCAGTGAAATTAGCGCAGCGCGCCGCAGCGCTGCGCGCGTACGCGCCGGCGCGCAGAACCGGTCTCACAGCAAAGGAAGGATGGAGTCTCGCGCAAGCCGCTCCCCCTTTCCGCGCGTTGAGCGAGACCGCAGCTCGGACGAATGAGCAAGTGTGCGAGCTGTAGCGGCAGGCCTTTGCTTCAGGCCGCCCGCTCGCTAGCCTGCTTGCTAGCTTGTGCGCACGTTTGTCTAAACGTGTTGTATGCGCGTGCGCCCGACAAGAGCGAGAGAGGAGTACACACCGTTGCGCTCCTTCATAAATCCGTTGAGGGAGATGCGGCCCACCGACCGCTCTCATTGCATCGCACTTCGCTCTGGCAGTCAGCTCGAGCGGAAGGTCTGTCTCGCTTGTAATTGGTTTCTAGCAAGCCATAGCCAGAAGGAAAGGAACCGGGTAGCAGCGCACAGCTTGCTCTTGGGCGCCTTGCGGCGGAGGCGGCCCCGGCTGGGTGTCGCTCGCCATCTTGCGAAGGAAAGGCGGACTCGGAGTCGAACAAGCAAACGCACGAGGTTTTTTCTTTATCGGTCTAATCGATCTGCAAAGCGGCAGGCAGTCGAGCAGCAGAGGGGGGAACTCTGGTTGCGGTGCGCGACGCTTGGCGGCGCGCGCGCGAATAGAAGAGGCCAGGCTAGAGACAGAGAGCGCAGAAGGTACCGCCATTCGCGCGGCGCTGCGTCGAGACGGCCGCGAGCAAACGCAGAGTCTTGCAAAGAAATAATAGACTTCTCCCCTGAAGCAGAGCAATGGACCGCCGCCTCGCCTCCGAGTGGGAAGCGCGTGCCGATGAGCGCGTAGAGGCAACGCGACAGCGTCACGAAGAGCTGCGAAGCAGACTACTCAACCCCAAGGTGCGCCTGGCGGGTCGAGACGAGTCCGCTCTTCAAAGGCAGATCCGCGAGAAGGAAGCGCAAAAGCAACGCGAAAAGGATGACGACCGCGCGTATGCCGCCTATCTTCAAAATGTACACGACACGCTAAAAGAGGAGGAATTGCGTCGTGAAGAGGCCGAGCGGCAGCACAAACTTGACACGCTCACACTCTGGCAGCAAGAAGCCGCGCGCAAGCAGGAGCAACGCGCACAGGAGCTACGAGATTATCACCGTATTGAGAAGCACATTGGTCCTTCGTCCGCGCAGAAGTTTGACGGTGAGGATGTTGGTATCGAAGAGCGTCGACGTCTGCAGCAGCGCCAAATGCGACGCTGGGCTCAGGAGCAGGCCGAGGCGCGCGAGCGAGCACGCGAGGAAGAGCGTCTTCAGGAGGAGCAGTACGCGGAGAATATGCGCGTGGTCGAACAGCATGTCGATGAAGTGGAAAAAGCAGCGCGCGCCATTGAGGCACAGAGGATGCAAGAAGTCCAGGAATACAATCTCTTGCTGGCCAAATCCCGTACGGAAAGAGAGGCATATGAACGCAAAGTGGCGCAGGCGCGTGACGAGCGCGAGTTGAAGCGTCTCGAGGAGATTCGGCAGCATCACGAGAATGCGTATCAAAGCGCGCTCGCTCCTCACCGTGTCAGACCGGATCATTTCTGTGGTTTGGAGCAGGAACGCCTCGAGGAAATTCGTACCACGCAGCAGGAGCAGATTCGTGAACGACAAGCGCGCCTCGCGCGTGAGCAGGAGGAAGAGCGCGCCTATGCTCGTCAGCAAGCTGCGCTCGCGCAACTCTCCAATCACGTATCCTTTGCGGATCAAGAGCGACGTCGCGAAGAGGAGCGCGCCACACTCCAAATACAGCTACGCCAAGCTGAAGAAAAGCGAGCCCGCGACGCCGCCTATCGCCATGAGCAAAAGACCGAGCGAGGTGTAAACGACGACTTCTTCGCTGCTTTTGGTCGGTCGCATCGCTAGCCTTTGAGTAAAATAAACAGAGAGAAAGGCTGTTCCATTGTAGCCGTATCGTAAGTAATTTTCTGTTGTCATTGTTGTTGTATTTGTTGCAGATGTTGTATTTGTTGTATTTGTCGTTGCTGCTGTTGCTGCTATTGCTGCTGCTGCCTGATTTTGGACGCGAATGTTAAAAATTTGAGGTTGCGTCTTTGCTTCGTAACAATTGGTATGGTTCTTCGTCAGCTTGCGTCTTCGCGAAGAGACTCTTCACTAGGCTCAGATTTTGGTATCACGGTGCCAGGCAACGCGTGATATGCAGCGGCCAAGGCACGGTAGGGCTCGGTGCGTTCTGCGTGTGACATGACAGCTCGACCGGATGATGATGGCAGGACCCAAACCCTCGTGGTCGAGGGGAACGGCCATCCCGGAGGCATGGAACCTGTCCATTCCCCGTGGTCGATCTTGCCCACCTCTGAAGGAAAAATCATGCGGAATTGGCGTTTACCCGTGAAAGCAACGAGATTGGGAGAGCCGCCAGCGCGTCGTTGATGCGCAGCTAATCTCATGTATAATCCTTCTGCCCACTCCAACATGCGCTTTTTCCCATAATCTGCAGCATTATTCCCAGGCTCGAGACCGAGATCTGTAAGCCCAATACCAAAACGTGCTGGCATCTCGTTTTGAGCCTCAATGGGCGTTCCTTGAGGCAGAAGACCTGTAAAGGGAAGGGCGTCACGGCCAATGGAGGCGCCTGTCAAAAGTCTCATCATTCGGTTTGTCGGGTTGCTGTACAAGAACCCGCTTTTCCAAGCATGTTCAGAAGGATTGTGCCCGATCAGTAAGAGACGTAGTGGGACCTCGGGCGGACCATGGTCACACGGTAAACTTGCATCAAAGCAGCTTTTGCAGACGTTGCTGTATCTTTCTCTATACTTGGCGGGTTTGGGGGCAACAAAGACTGCCTTTTCCACGTTGGATAGTCGAACCCCATCTCTCTTATCGGAAAGCTTGTCGCATGAACGAGGTCGCTTTGCGGCCTTCGAAGACAGCGTGGCCACTTTTTCCTTAGTCGCTGCTGTCTTCGCCCCAAGCTTCATCTGCGGCAAGTCGCTCGCGGAGAACGAAAACGCCTCGAAGGCGAGACGCCCTCGCTTGGCCATAACGCTCAATATCTCGCCGACCTCTCGCCAAACAACGGCCGACACCTTGCGTGCTTCTTTCCTTCGTCGCCTCCTCGTGGGGCGCGAGTTTCTTTCCGATTTGATTTCGTCAAGTTGTCCGTCAGTTCTTCAAAAACTAAAAACTGAGTTGCAAAAAAACAAAAAAAATTATGAGCGCGTGGAGGGACTCGAACCCCCTTCATCAGCTATCATGCCTACTCTTAACAGTAGATGGAAGGCTAAGATAATACCCATATACGACACGCGCCGTAGTTGACATAGAGAGTACGAAGGCTCCATTAGGAGGCCTTGCAAAATCAAGGAGCAAAAAAAAAAAGAAAAAAATATATGAGCGCGTGGAGGGACTCGAACCCCCTTCATCAGCTATCATGCCTACTCTTATCAGTAGATGGAAGGCTAAGATAATACCCATATACGACACGCGCCGTAGTTGGTACATGGTGTGGAAAGGCAGCATAAGCAGGCCTCAACGAAGAGGGAGAAAAAAAAGAAAACAAAAAATATGAGCGCGTGGAGGGACTCGAACCCCCTTCATCAGCTATCATGCCTACTATCAACAGTAGATGGAAGGCTAAGATAATACCCATATACGACACGCGCCGCACACACGCTGCCGCTCGTTGCGACAATGCACGTTAGGAATAGACTTGCTTATAAGGAATCAGTTAAGAATAGCATTTGTGCGAGGACGCGATGAGCGGCCAATCTTGCGGGCGGTCAATGGTAGATGTGCGTCAGAGAGCAACTAAAGATACCCTCCAAAAAAAATAATTGGAGATTTCATTTAGCATTGAAGGGCTGGTGATCAGGGTTGGTCTCTTCAGTGGAGAATGACACAGCAAGAGCGAGTTCATGTTCGTGTACAGTACAATTCCTTTTAAAATTCAGTCGAAATTGCAGATGTAACAATCTTCACAGCCTATGGTTATGGAGAAGGTCTCAGGACTGCACATGCTATTGCAATTCCTAATTTGCTAAACGAGACGTCAAAATGTGAACTGGTCAAAGGGGCAGATTTATGGGTTTACAGTAGTCACTTGCGAGACGAATTCCTAGCAACTTGCATCGTACCTCACTCTTGGGCGGCACGAAGACAGCGATTCTCTTCGAGCAACTTTTCATCAACGATCTCGAGCAAAAAGTCAAAGATATCGGTCCCTCGGATAGCAGCTTCAACGTCTTCCTTGGTGACGGTCGTTCGCTGGTCGCCTTCAGCTTGGGCATACGTTCGTCGACCCACATCAGCGAGAAACATGTTTGCAGCCATTGCGGTCATGACGACTGCCTCCGTGCTCGCAATCCGGACGTCCTCATCGGACTTGATGATCCGCTTAACACGTTGAAATGGTATGTCGGTGTGACTCTTAAAGTCACAAGTAGAAGGGTCGAGCTTTGCAAGCTCGCTTTTCTCGCCTTCGAAATAGGCCTTGACAACCTCGTCAATACTCATGGCGGCTGTTTCGATTTTTGGTTTTTCCGTGATGGGGGCCTTTCCTGTTGACAGCTTTGACGATGACGGAGACGCTGGTGCTGTTACAGATGCTGGCGTTGGTGCTGGTGCTGGTGTTGATTGCGCTACAGGTGCTACCTCGCTCTTACCTGCGACCTCGCTTGACGCTGCGCTTGTTTTCACGTCCGCGTGACCCTTTCCGGGATCGGCATCGTCAACCTCCTTCATTTCTTCGTCGTCATCAGCTTCTTGCGCTAGCGACCGTGCTGGCTCTGCTGCTTGCTGCTGCTGCTGCTGCTGCTGCTGCTGCTGCTGCTGCTGCTGCTGCTGCTGCTGCTGCTGCTGCTGCTGCTGCTGCTGCTGCTGCTGCTGCTGCTGCTGCTGCTGCTGCTGCTGCTGCTGCTGCTGCTGCTGCTGCTGCTGCTGCTGCTGCTGCTGCTGCTGCTGCTGCTGCTGCTGCTGCTGCTGCTGCTGCTGCTGCTGCTGCTGCTGCTGCTGCTGCTGCTGCTGCTGCTGCTGCTGCTGCTGCTGCTGCTGCTGCTGCTGCTGCTGCTGCTGCTGCTGCTGCTGCTGCTGCTGCTGCTGCTGCTGCTGCTGCTGCTGCTGCTGCTGCTGCTGCTGCTGCTGCTGCTGCTGCTGCTGCTGCTGCTGCTGCTGCTGCTGCTGCTGCTGCTGCTGCTGCTGCTGCTGCTGCTGCTGCTGCTGCTGCTGCTGCTGCTGCTGCTGCTGCTGCTGCTGCTGCTGCTGCTGCTGCTGCTGCTGCTGCTGCTGCTGCTGCTGCTGCTGCTGCTGCTGCTGCTGCTGCTGCTGCTGCTGCTGCTGCTGCTGCTGCTGCTGCTGCTGCTGCTGCACAGGCGCGACCGTGTCTTGGTCGGCAGCGTTAGCCTTCGTCATCGTCTCGGCCCCAGGGCCGCTGGCTTCGTGTGCTACCTCTGGTGCGTCCATTAGCATTGATACAGATTTGTTTGGATAAACAACCAAACAAACAAGCAAGCAAGGCCAAGGAAGGTCAAACCGAAGCGAAATAGCATGCATTCGTTCCGCGCGCATAGACAAGGCTCTCTCGTCTGTGAGTCCATGTTCTTGGTCAAAAGAAGCTTTGTAAAAAAGAAAGATGATTCTGCACAACTCTGCAGAACAAAGATTGTTATGATACGAGAAGGCCGTCTAGCCGAGGATGAAGGGCTGCCTGCTGAGAGCGCGATCCTGCGCGCGAAGCTCGGCTTTGCGTGCTCGAATATCCTGCACCTCGTTTTGGATGCGAATAGTGTGAGCTTCTCGCTCCGCCTTTTCCTGCAAGTTACGTGCTCGGTTAATCTCGCTACGACGACGCAGAGGTTCGACGTTGCGACGCGCGTAGTCTTCATCCGCGACCTTTTTACGCTCCATTGCGTGCAAATGTCTCGACTCAAGCTGTCGGTTGGCCTCATTGCGGCGCGCTTGGCGCTCCTCCGCCCATACGGCTTTGTCGTTGGATTTCACGCTGCGAAGTCGAGCATTCTGATCCTCGACAAATGACGCACGCGCCTCGACAGTGGCCTCTCGGACCTCGCGTTCCTGACGAGCGGCCGCAAGACGCTGTGCGGTGGCTTCTGCACGCTCGCGAATGAGAAATTCCTGGCGAATCTTCTGCTCCTCCTTTTCCTCCACCATCCAGGCGGCCCGCACCTGCTTTCTCGTTTTGTGCTCTTCTCGAATGGCCTTGGCGCGTCTTTGCTCGGCAACGCGCTCTTTGCGGTGATGCTCTGCGCTCACACGAGCTCGCGCCTCGTACTCTTCATAAAACCGCCGTCGCTCAGCAGCTTTTGCCTCTTTTTGCTCCTTCACGAGAGCCGCCTTTTTCCTCGCCGCTTCGAGGCCTCGCTCCACGGATTGGCGCCGCTCCTCCGCGTTCTCTTTCCTGCGACGTTCACACAGATTTCGCTTATCACGCAAGGCCTGCTCTGCCTCAGCTCGCGCATTTCGACAGTCCTCGCGCTCCTGCGCACGGTTTTTCGCTGCGATTCGTCTGCTCTGCGCCGCCATCTCCGAGTATGTCGAGTTTCGCACGTCCTGATGCATTTTGCTCGTCGAAGCCGTCGAGGCAGCGCGGTGCTGGCGATATTCCTGCGTGCGTCTGATCTGCTCCAGAATCTCGTTCTTTGAGAGGCTACCGAGCGCGCGCTCGCGAGTGCAGTTCTCTTGGTAACGCTTTTGTCGGACATCCCATGCAGCTCGGACTTTTTGCATTTCTGCATGGCGATCATTGCCCGCCTTTTGCCACGGCGCTTGCATGTCATACTTTTCTTTGGCAAAGTCCTCTTGCGAGGTCGCCTTGCGCATGCCAAGCTCACTGTCGTCCAGCGTCTGCCACGGCGGATTCACCTTGGCGCTCGGCGACGCTGGCATGCCTGCCACGTCCGCGTCCTCCATGCTGCTTTTGCTTGTTCGCTTGTTTGCAGATTGGATCTCTGCAAAATTGCAAATCAAAGTCAAACGACGAGCGGGAGGTCGCGCGCCGCTTGATGACTTCCTCGCGCGGATCTTGCTCTACTACGACTGACGCGCGGAGGATGCCAATCCGTGGCACTAACTGCGCTTGCTCACGCCACGCACTTCCTTCCAGTACACACCTTTCATGTTCTTTTCTTTGTATTTTATCCGTTGAGACAAGTCTGCGCCGGAGGCGGCGACGTCGCTCCAGGCGGCCGCCCGCCCGCCTAGGACGCTCGGACTCTAATTTGGGCAGTAAGTCATGTTCCGGACCATAGACCTGGCGGGACCCGGAAGACGGTCGTAGTATGGATGGAGCGCACACTGCACTGCGGTTGTGGGCTGCGCCCGCCATGCGTCCGACCCATGGGTAATGTGGGCCGTGTTCGTGATCCGATACAGAACTCTGCTGCAGATCTCAGCCACGATTGACCAAGCGTGCGTACCAAAGGAAATCGCTGGCGCACAAAACAAAAGAATGCACAAAGCCTTTGATTCACGTACGTGAAGCAGGCGACCTCTGTCATTGGCCAGCAGCATCTCCGAGAAAGTTGCCTGTCTGAAGCGCCAGGAGCGCCCCTGCCATTCGACGTACGATCGCGTCGAGATCCTTGACGTCTTCATCACATAGCGATGAAGAAAAGGAGTCGTTTTGATCTGCAGCGTCGGCCTCTTTATCATCCGCACTGTTCGGCGCAACGCCTTTACGAAACCCCGCTCGGGCTTTGGAAAAGTGAAGCAGGTGCTTGACGAGCTTGTCGACCTGTCCATCTGAAACAGGCTCATTGACGCGCTCGAGCTCGCAGGTGACGATGTCTTTTGCGAGGTCAGCCGAGTCATCTTTCTTGAGAGCACGGAAATAACATATAGCCTTGCCAACTTTGCTGCGAAGCACGGGGGCGGAAGGATCTTGCGCTGCGAATTCAGGTACCGCCTCGACAAGTTCAGTTCGCAAACGCTCTTCGGAGATGTCCGGATTGAGATCTTTAGCCCGCTTCAAAGCATCAGCAAACGCATTGACGCGCAAATTGACCATGGGTAAGTTTGCCATTCTTTTTGCGTGTGGCGAGGCTAACGTCTCATTATTTTCTTGAGGGATTACTTTGGCGGAGCCTGCGTTGTCAAGCTCGCTTTTATCTTTGCCATCACTACGATCGTCGTTTGCAGCAGCATTAAGTGCCACAGCTCGAGCTTCGAGTCGCGCCTTCGTCGCAGCTACATCGACCAGCTTTTCAACTTCATTATGATCTTTCCTTTCCTCCGTGTGCAAAAGATCGTCGAGCGCCTCGCTTGATGGAGCAACGGCAAGGCGCTTCAGAGGATCCTTCGTCCAGTGCGAGACTGATGCTGAAGTTTTTCCGTACCCAAGCTCGGCGCGAAGGTCTGGCCAAAATTCAGACTCCATGATGCGTGCCAGCTGCTTGACAGAGATCCCTTTGGCCTGATGAGAGATTACATCTCGAATTGCGGTGAGACTACTTTGGTCTAATAGCTGGTCGCGCAACAGCAGCAAGATGCTACATGCCAAGGGAATGGCGAGACGCTGAAAACCTACGATGAGGCACTGATCCCACGCAAAAAGACAAGTCTCGATATGCAGCGTTCCAACGAACAAATGATCAATGGAACGCGCGAGGAGATCAAGAAGACGACTTTGAGAACTCCGCGTCGGACCCGCCACAGGATCGCTCTCCGCCTCACTCTTTACGATACGAAGCAAGTGCGTGTGCAGATCCGAGTCTCGGTCACTCAACGTCCGGTCCAAGTCGTCCGCGAACTTGACGCGCCCAAGACTGTGTTGGGCCGAGGCGCCTTCTACGCTCGAGACCTGAGGCTTGGAAAGCACAGTGACCGCATGCATTGCCTCGACAACTCGAGGAAGGTCATTGTACGACTTTGCAAAGACAACGAGAATGGGGACGAGCCAGTAAAATTGCGCGTCGTCAACGCGACCAAAAGCCGATGCTCGATATGAAAGTACCGTCTTGCCTAGCATGATCAGCGTGCTGCTGTCAGCAATCTCCGGGAACTCGGTCTGAAAGATGCGCTGGCAACGCTCGGTAACCTCCGTATCTGTAGAAGCAATGGTGGCCATTCGTCTCACGCTCACACGATTTCGAAAGGCTTCCAAGGCCTCTGTATCTCGGAGATAGACGTCCCAGACCTGCAAGCGCAAGGGGCTTGGAAGCTGTCGATTGATGAGCATACGCATTGCGGATATTTTGCTTGGTACGAGCGAGAGCATCTCGCTAAGTCCGTATGCAGCGAGCTCCACCATGGCCTCTGGGCGCGAGGATAGCGCTGCGGCCTCTGCTGATCGCGCCGTGAGACGATTCGTAATACCATTGTCAATCTTTTCCGCTAATGCCTTTTCAAAGCTACGAAATACATCTCCCTCGCTAATCGTTTCTTCAATATCATCAAGCATAAGCGCCTTTTCGTCTGCGGACAGATCTCCATAGTAGAGGACCTTGCTCTTTTCGAGAGCGCGCTGCACGTGTAAATACATTTGGCGAGTAAGTGCCTGCCACTCCACCGAATCATGAAGATCCTGCCGTACATCATTGAGCCATGAGGTGTCATCTCTTGTATATAGCGAGCGCGAAGGTTTAACGCGGGGTGACCCTGGAAGCCCTCCGTTTGGGGACGGCGAAAGCAGATCTCCTCTTGCCTGGAGCCACTGCGACGTGGCTTCCGTCACGGCAGCAGCATCCTTCCCGAGCTGTAAGGAGCTGGTTGACGTCGATATGCCGAGACCTGGCCCGCGTTCTTGCCACGACGGCGTTGCGAGCGCTCCAGGGCTTCCGCCGCTTTGTCGATCACACGGCCCGTCTAGACCTAGCAACGATCCACTCTGTCCCGCGGCCTCCGGGGGCGCCATAGTCTCTTTTCGGCACCAGATCTTCTGATAGACGCCCAAGCCCAACTTGGTGCCTGCTCTGCTACTCGTGGCCGTGCTCGTAGCCGTGTCCGTGCTCTAGAGGCGCCGCACGACCGTCGTCGCCTCGTGGGAGTGGGAGAAGAGCCCACTTGTCCGGTTGGAACCTTTGTAACTTATAGGCTGCTTGCCCGTCGAGGTACTCCAGGAGCCCGTTGGCTACGGGCCCTTTGCCATGGTTTCCGGCCAGATCAAAGCGTTTTCGGTCAACCTCTCGCTCGCTCGTCGTGTTCGTACTCACAAGCGCCGACAATGATGAGTGATCAACGAGGAGCAGCCACTTTGAGGGCTAAAACAACAAGACAGACTCGGACTTGGTGGACAGAGGCACGTTCACGGATCCTCCCTCGAACACGTTTCTTCGTCTACGAGCGCACTGCAAAGAAGGTGACCGCGCATAGGATCTTGGTGGGAACCGCCGCGAAGGAAGGGAGGGGGAGGAAGAGAGAGACGTCCGCCGATTGAGCCGCCAACACTAGCGGCAAATCAGTAATCGATGGTCGATCTCGGCGCATTCGACCAGAGGTGAGCCTGACTCGGAGCAACGTAGGCAATCAGTCCAGTCGTTGTGTCTCTTCAGATCGAGCCTCGTCGTCGCTGACTTGCTGATAGAAAGGAGAAAGAAGGGAGAAAGAAGGGATGCGGGGGACGCACAAAGTAAAACGTGAGGGGAAACACATTTGCCGACGTTCCTGTCGAGCCGCAATTGTTGCTGCCATATGCAGCGACAGCACCAAATCACTTCAAGCAGCACTTAGGAAATGCCCTTGCTCTGGGCAGACTGCAGTACTGGAAGCTGCGCATCGCGAGAAGGTAAAAGCCATTGTTGAGATTGCTGCCACTGGACTTCGTCTTCAGAGCAGAGACTTCTCCATTATCTGCGAGAGCGCAAGTCTCCGCATTGTGAAGATCGTTCAGCAGGCCTTTGCAATGCACGATGAGGACGTGGTTGCGAATGGAGTGCTCGCAGCCATTAATGCGGGTTGCGATGATACTGCCAAAGAATTGATTCCGTTCTGTCTTGCAATTTCCAAGAGCCTCGCCACAACGCTCACTCGAGCTTGCGTTGCAATGCAGAACGTCAATGTCCTCTGCCATATGCTCGACTGGATCCCGCACGTCCTAAGTGCACGTGATGTTGTACATGAAGCTGTGCTGGCAGGGTCATGGACCATGCTGCAGTTCGCACTCCAGCACAGCAAGAATCTGAGGCGAGATATTGACGAGGCGATCTCTAGGTGCGCAGAAGCCGGGCACATCTCGATGCTTGAAAAGCTGGTGGACAAAGACACACGTTATCATCGCAGATTCTCACTGACACTGGCGAGGCTTACGCCCAAAATATACGCCCAAAATATACGCCACAAAGTCACTCGAAGCTTGCTTCAAAAAGCTTCTTTTCTTGCCTTCGTGCAAGCATGATCTCGTCCTCATTTGGGCCGCAGAGAATGAAAAATGGCCATTCTTCGAGGTCACTATTACACTATTGTGGGGATCCAAGGGTTGTTCAGCGATCAAGCTTTACGGAGCAGCTCCGGTCGCAAGATTGGCACCGCTTTCAACTCTTTTACTTGTTCTGGAGCGCTGTAGAGTAACCGATGCACAGCTTACTTTCATGCTCCACGAAGCTGCAGCGCGAGGCTCTTACAATGTCCCGCACGTACGAGCTCTGCTTGACGCCAATGCAGATCCCGCAGCAAACGGATATGCTCTCGTTGAATTGGCATTGTCGACCACTCGAGGATTGACCAAGAATCAATGGGAAGCATTGATCTGGGATGAAGTGAAGAATCGCATTCCAGCCATTGTGCTGCTCCGCATTCTTCCAAACATCCAATGTCTTGAAACACTTCGATTGGTGTTGATCGAGAGACGGGACCTTTCCATCAGCGTGGCCGCCAATGAGCTTTTCTTTACGACACTGAGGAAGAGGGAGAGGTATAGCTGGACCAAACTCAAAGTCCTCGCTGAAATTGCGAACCATCCAAACTTTCTGCCAGAGGTTCTTGGAAGGAACGGAGAAGATCCCCTTACTCATTTCGTTCGAGCGGGCTTTCCTCCACTTTCAGATCTACCGCCTATCATCGAAGCATTTCGGGGAGCTTCACGCGAGAGGATAATTGGCGCGCTGAAGGAATCACGCGACCGAACAACAAACGACCTACTCGTTAAGATGATGGGCGGCAAACTAAGCGTCAGCGAGGTGACTTCAATTCTTGAATACAAAGCACCAGGAGAAGACTTGTCAAACGATAGAGAAGACGTGGAAGAGAGTGTCCTCGCAATACTTGCCACCATTGACCTGGCGCGTTCGCTAATATATTACAGGTCGCATAATTCTGGTGTTCGGATAACCTCTCTGCTCGCCCTCAAATTCCTCAAATCGCTCTCGCTTTGCATGCGTTGGGGCTCTTACAGAACCATTGACAAGATTCGCGGCATCAAGACAACCCGAATGAGCATTGTGAGAGAGATAGCTCTCAGTCCTGTCATGCGTCGAGCCTTGTCTTCCAACAAGTTGATCACAGGAGCTCCAAGGAGACTTCGAAAACTAGCAAATTCCATTGGAAAGGCGCGACGGCGCATTGTTGTAACCCTCGTCGGCCTTGCTCGTGGTCTTACGGAGAAGTGGCCAGCATTGAGCGAGACGCTTGCATTTCGCATCGCGGTGTGCCAGCTGAGCCGCGAGGATTTTGTACACCTAAGCGTCGAAAATGTAGACACTGCTGTCACGCTCATGAGCACGGTTGCCACAAGAGGATAGGCATGACACGAAAAGCCTGACGAGAGTTTTAATAGTTCGCAATGATCATGTAGAATGTAAAGGAACGGATTGTGAATCGTAAAATGTGAAATGTGAGATCGGGAAAAAGAAATCAAGAGAAGCACTGATTTGCTATTTCTATCTTCAAGAAATTTCTCTCTCTAAAATGGCCATTCATCGAGATCTGATCCTTGTGGGGAATGGAAATGGCGTGAAGAGACAACAGCAGCGCCACAAAAGCGGTGAAGTCAATCATGTACCCATCGGAAGTCTCTACAACCCCATCTCGCCAGCTACTAGTTTATGCGTGCGATGGTAAGGTACATCTAACAGCGTTTGCAGCACGCGTCAGCCTAGCACGGCCCAAGGGTCTTGTGATCAACAAGCTTCCTTCCCACTACATCCTCTAAACGAACCTGTAAGATGGCAAGACCACCAAGCGCCACCACCAGACCAGTTTGCCTCGCCAGAACCGGTTTCACCCTGGCGATCCTGATGTGTACATGGCAATCGAATTATTTCAACAGCCCCCCAAAACGTTTTCGAAGACAAGACACCCGTCACGCTTCGACGGCTATGATCGCATGAATGTGCTGCACGACGAACGCCTAAGCTTGGCCTGTGTCTGCTTGGGCGCGGTTCTGCTGAAGCGATGGCGAACTTTTGGTTCACATTTTTGCATGTAGCGAGTGAGAGCGCGTGAGAGCGCAGGCCTCTGAATTAATAGTTGTCTTCACAGCGTGACCTGGGTCATGGTTAGGTCCTCCAAACGCTCAATCCAGACAGACGACATAGCCTAGAGCAAGACAGACAGATTGACAGAGCGAGCGTCGCGGTGCTCGCGGTGCTCGCGCGGGAAGTCCTTACGCGCGTGTGCGCGCGCGCGCGCACTACGCCGCGCTGCGACCAAGCTCTGAAGAAGCACGCCCGCGTGCGACATTCAGACGTTCGCCCACGTTAAGAGAAAGCACAATGGCGAAGAAGGTTGATCTGTACGAGGTCTTGGGTGTGGAAAAGGCTGCGACGGCTGCCGAGCTGCGCAAGGCCTATCACCGGCGCGCACTCGTGGTACATCCAGACAAGGCGGGGAAAAAGCTAGATGATGATGGGGCTGCCTTCAAGGCGCTGACTGAGGCGTACGAGATCCTAAAGGACCCTGCGAAGCGCAAACGCTATGATCGCACGGGAATGGTCGAGAGCGACGGCTTCCTGTCTGCATATGAGAGATTTCGGGGCACAGAAGTGACTGAAAAGGACGTAGACTCCTTCCTTGCCAAATTTCGTCACTCGGAAGCGGAAGAAAAGGACGTCGTCGATTACTGCAAGTCGCACAATGGCGACATGAGCACAATTTTGGCTTCCATCATTGGCTCTGAGGACGGAGATGCTGAACGATTCCGCACCATGGCTCTCAACGCTGTCGAAGACGGTCGACTTGCTGCAGAAATGAAGAAGTCTATCGAGCAGAGTCAAATTCTGACGGTTGCTGAGCTCGATGCTGCAGAGGAGGATATTCTCAGCGACGACGAGGACGGAGAAGAGGACGACGATGAGGACTATCACGAAGGTGACGAGGAAGACGAAGAGGGAGAAGACGGCGAGATGGATGACTTCATTGTCCCAGACGACGAAGACGAGGGTGGAAAGGCTGCCAAAGCCGACGTCGACGAGGACGAGGACGAGGAGGTAGCAGCAGCAGGAGGAAGTGGCGGAAGCGGCCGAGCGGGATCAAGTGTGATTGGCTTTGAAGTCGGCACTCTTGTTGAAGCGCGATGGCGTCGCGGGACAAACTGGTACGCAGGCGAAGTGGTGGCCGTGCATGCTCCTGAGCCCGAGAGCGGACAAGACGACGATGAGGAGGAGGACGAGGATGAAGACGGGCCTCCGGCACTGCCTAGCTACGACATTCTGTATGATGACGACGGGACGACAGAAACCAAGGTACCTGCAAGCCTTGTTCGACTTTCGCGTCAGACGAAACGACGCAAGCCGAAACGTCGTCGCGAGGCCAAGGTCGAGGAGAAAGAAGCTGAAAGCGAAACAGCGGCGACGGGCACCAAGCGCGGCAAGCGTAAGGCCAAAGAATCAAAGTCTGCTCAAGAGAAGAAATCCAAAAAGACAAAAAAGAAGGTTGGACACGACGACGATCTTGGCGACATCGACCCAAGCCTCCTTGCGATGTTTCGCGACCGCAATGCGTCTCGAAGCAAGAATTTTGCCGCGTTTGCAGCAAAGTACTCTTGAGAGGTTGTGTAGTCGTTTCCCTTCTTTCTCTCTAAATTTTGTTACAGTGATAGTAAAGCTACCTGTGCCCTTTTTTATTTGAAGCCAAACTTATGCGTGATGAAATGATACAGTAGAGGCGCGAGCGCAAGTCCGAGTACAATGTCTTCCGAGTACGTGTTGCGGCGCAATAACATGAAGAAAGCCATGAGAAGCGTCAGAAGCGCCAGTGTAGCGAGAGAAAGGTAATAGGAAGATGTGCTCCAGGCAAAGATCTCGCGAGCATGACGCTGAAAGGTTTTCCAAATCACAGCAGCTTGGAAGATGCGCCCACTAAAGAGGAGATCGCCACAATTGGCTTCGACACGCCATGGCATCCTCGTGATGAATATCTCCAACGGCGTTTTGGGTCGTGCATCTGCAGCGCTTGCCTCGAGGCACATTTCCGTGGGCCCAGGCAGGCTTGTCGTGATGTATGTGGCGAAGCGAAGCGAATGCCCGATCACAAGCATGATAAGGTATGTCTCGAGCAAATCAGTAGCGGTACAGGGAGCTATGCCACGAGATTTTTTCTTGCGGGTTCGAGAACTCGCCGTGGCAGCTGCTTTCACTAACAAGCATACGAGCGCTGCCTGTGTGAGCCAATTGCAGGCTTCGCAAACCGCAGTTGACCACCATGTTGAGACAAGGGGCAGGTGGTCCATCCCTACGTCGGGGAGTCTTGCAACGTCTGCGGAGGTATCGGCGCGATAGAATGCCAAATTGCGAAAGACCATCATTCCAAAGTATGCCAGGTACGCCACGCCGCCTACGAGCTGGGGCGCACGTTTTCGCAGGCGCAAGGCTTCTTCGTGGACCCAGGCGTTTTCAATGGCTGGCTCATCGTTACCTTCGACGTCTTGGCGTACGTCGCTGAGCGCCGCGAGGCCTTGCAGCAGCGGTGCGGCGAGACCGTCGTCGCCGTCGTCTGCTAGTTCGCCACGCCGCTCGGCCTCGGCCCTCTCGGCCATTTTCGGTTGTTGTTCTCGTTGTTGTTCTTGTGTTTGGTGGTTCGATCTGGCCACACACATCATGATGGCAAATAAGAGAAGAGGGGAAACGACACCATGTCAAGACAGGACAGACACGGCATGGACGATGGCAAAGTGACGCGTGCGTAGGACTGCGCAATTCTAGGCCTTTTGTCGTCGAAATGAAAGGAGCGTTAATAGTGATCACAAAAGTAGTCGTTGTTGATGGGCGTCCGAATTCTGAATGACGCCAAACAAGTTTCACATTGCAGATTGATCAAGACTCGATGTATTTCGTTGCGGCTAACTGAAAATGGAAGGGTTGATGTAAAATTGTTCTTGCTTGGTGCGAGCTCCTACGCGGTGGCCTCATCCGCAGCCGAAGCAAAAGTGCCTGATGCTGTTTTTGCAGCCAAACGGAGATTAACGAGGTTGACATAATATTGGACAGTGACGGGAATGATAGAGTCGTCAAAGTCAAAGTTTGTTTCGTGGAGCTTGCCCGGAGAGTCGGCCCCCACCCAGGCGTAGGCACCTCCAACTTGATCGAGCATGTAAGAGAAGTCCTCTGCAGCGAGCGAGGGATCACAGTCCACAAGTACATTGTCGACGCCAAAAGCGAGTTCTGCGGCCTGGCGAGCATACTCGGCTTGCTGCTTGGAGTTTACGGTGGGCGGATAGCCGCGGTAATAGTTTACAGTGGCAGTCGCGTTCGAGGCCATGCAGACACTCTGCGACATGCGTTCAAGTTGCGCCTGCACACGACTGCGGTCGTCCTCGCGAAAGGCGCGAACCGTGCCACAAAGAACAGCCGTGTTGGGAATCACATTGAATGCAGATCCGGCATTGAATCTTGTGATGCTAAGAACGACCGGTTGCAGTGGGTCATTTCCCCGCGAAACCACCGTCTGCAGCGCCGACACGAGCTGCGCGCCAATTGTGATGGGATCCACCGTAAGGTGCGGCATTGCGGCGTGGCCTCCCTCGCCCTTGATGATTATCTCAAATTCGTCCGCGCTGGCCATGATGGGTCCGCTGCGTACCGCGAAAAACCCTGGGGGCACTTCCGGGTAAGGCCAGTTATGCACACCATAGATCTCGTCACAGCGCGTGTGTTCCACCAGCAGACCATCCTCGATCATAAGACGCGCCCCTCCAAAGTTTTCTTCTGCAGGCTGAAAGATGAAATGTACCGTCCCTGCAAAGGTGTCTCTCCGCTTTGCGAGATGCTCTGCGGCTGCGAGCACCATGGTGGTGTGGCCATCATGACCGCAGCCGTGGAATCTGCCAGGAGTGCGGGACTTGTGGCCAAAGTCATTGGCTTCTTGCATGGGCAAACAGTCCATGTCGGCGCGGAAGCCAATCTCACGGAGCGCGGCCGGATCGCTCTCACTGCTTCTTTGCGTGCCCTTGAGCGTGCCGACCACGCCGGTCCCGCCAATGCCCGTTCGGATTTGATCCATGCCAAACGATTGCAGTTTCCTCACGACCAATTTCGACGTGCGCTCCTCCTCAAGCCCCAACTCGGGGTGCATGTGCAGGTCCTTTCTGACATCCTCCCACTCCTCACGCACGCGGCGTTGGATATCTGTGTGCACGTCGGTCGCCCTCCGTTGCGACATGGCCCGGGCCATCGTCCGCGCAGGCCGCCCGCTCGTCGTCGCTGCTGTCGAGGTCGACGACGCCGCAGCCGGCCCTGGAGACGGGGTCCGCAACCGCCTCAACCATCTCGCCGTCGAGCTCCGCATCCCTCCCCCCTTCCGCGGAAACGCAGACGCCCTACGCGCTCGCGCTCGCGCTCGCACTCGCCCGCACGCACGGCACGCACGGCACGCACGGCACGCACGAGCGCAGCGCCGCGCCCCGCGTGCGTCGAGGCGGCCTCCTCTTGGCGCTCTGCAGCGAGAGAGCGTTCGCGCCCGACCAGGTCCTCGCGGTGCCTGGTGCTCGACCCCTCCGAGGACGCCACCACCGTCCCCGAAATCTCCGTCCTCGGCCTCGCCCTCGTGCTCACCATCGTCCCCGGCGCCCCCGCGTCGTCACCGCCGCCATCTGCGGGGCCCCCATTCCGGCGCCTCGACCTCGTTTGGGGGCCCGCGGGGGAGGAGGCCGCGCCCGACAGAGCGACTTGAACGGCGGCGAGCCGCAGACGGAGACGGCGCCGGAGACGGAGTCGCTCGCGCGCAGGAGCGGGGCCGCCGGCGGCGGCGGCGCGGGCGGGAGCAGGAGCGGCGCGAGAGCGAGGCTGTGCTGGTGCTGGTGCTGGTGCTGGTGCTGGTGCTGGTGCTGCGGCGGTGGCGGCGGCGGGGCCGGACGCGGGGCTGGGGAAAATCGAGATGGGCGACGGCGCCTGGCGCGAGTTCGCGCTGGCGGAGGACCGCGAGCTGGACGAAGGGGAGGTGCAGCGTCTGAGCGACAAGGTGTCGGCGAAGCTGCTCGAGCTCACGGGCGAAGATGCGGACCCTACGTTTGTAGAGTACCTCTTTGTGATGTTGAACAATCACATCAAGATGGGCAAGATTGCTGAGGACCTTGCGGAGGTCGCAGAAGGCGACTACTCGGAGGCTCTGTGCGAGTGGCTGACGGGCGAGTTAAAAAAGACGCTGCGCATCGGCCCCACGCCCGAGGAAGAATTGGCTCTCATGAAAGAGAAGATGGCCGCTCTTGAGCGCGAAAAGGAACAGCTCAAGCAAGAAGTCAAACGAAACAACGAATTCATCCCCACGGACCGGTCACGCAAGCGTCCTCTTGAGTCGGCTGGGCAGGATCCTGCTGAAGAAGAGGCAAGCATCTCTCCTCTCGCTTCGCTGTACCTGGACTACCTTAAAAGCGGCACCCCTGGAGACTTTGCCGCGTTTCGTGCCTCCAAGGACCCGTCAGCGCCACAACCCAAGGAGATGGAATCGGCTACAACTTCGAGCGGGCCCGGCGCTGGGCCGCCTGTGGCTCCCGCGGGCAGAGGTGCCATGGTGTGGTCTCGTTTTGGAGACGCGGAGAAGCAGCACAATGGAAATAACGACATCGACGAGGAGGGTAACAATGAAGACGACGATGGCGACGCCGTGACCTCGAGCATTATCGGATCAGCACCATCGACACCGATTCTTCCGGGAGGTTTTGGTGCGCACGCACAAAGCCGTCAAGACTCTTTTGCCCAACGAGGCGGATTCGGTGGTGGAGGTGGCCGGGGCGGCCGCGTCTTTGGTAACCGCACCTTCGTCAAGGCTGACGACGGCAGCGGTATGGTCGAAGTGACCAAGGAGACACAGGGACACGCACCAACGCCGAAAGGCAACATGACCTTTACTCGTGAGGGTCTTGAAGATCACAGTAATGCCGCCGATGGAGATCAGCACGTCGATGACGACGCTGTTGTTGATGATGATGATCAAAACGCAGCAGGAGGAGGAGCAGGCGAGGACGAAAACGCTGAAAGCAAGCCTGCTTGGGGCGCAGGTGCTACACGTGCCAATGCTGAGAGCGGCGGCGTAGCAGGCGATGACGGGACTGATAGTCAATATTATCGCGGAGGGTTTCGTGGCGGCTACCGTGGCAACAACTACCGGGGCGGCTATCGGGGTGGCTATCGAGGCCGAGGAAACAGCTTTTATCGAGGAGGCGGAGGCGGGAGCGGTGGCGGCTACTTGTCACGGGGCCGAGGTCGCGGCCGTGGCGGATTCGTTGCTCCTGCAAACAAGCAGTGGGTTCGCACACGTGATCCTGCCAAAGAGCAGAGTCTCTCGCAAAGTTTGCCTGCCACGCCCTAGGACTGATTTTTTTTTCTAATATTTTCTTACTCGACACATTGCAAATGAAACAAATGCATGCGCTTGATGGCTCCTTTATTTTTTTCTTCAAATTTGGTTGAATGACTTTGGATCGCTGTCAAATCTGTTATTCTCCGACGAGCCAGCATGAGCTCCGGCTCGACAGTAGTAGTACTATGTATAGGTATAGTCTCGCTTTGCTAAGAAAGCGTCCTCGACTATTTTACTGGCAAAGCGAGCGCAAGACCCTATGAGAAAGGTGGTTTTATATGAAAGGACAGGTGTAGAAGGAGCAGAACATTTAATGCCAGCCGGGACAACAATGGAGAGAGAGCAGGGGCTGTAATGCCCGACGGCTGGACGACTCGCTCTTCAGGGCCGTGGGCAGAATTCTCTTGACCAGTCATTGCGGTCCCAATCGCAATTTGGAACCTTTGCTGGGCGGATCTTTGGCTCTACTTACAAGCAAGCTCTTTCGCAGCTTGGCAAGTTGCGCGAAAAAGATAGTTTTTCACAAAGCAAATCTCTCCGTAAAAGTAAATGGCTATACTCGCAAACAAGCCCTTTCCCGGCTTGTCAAAAAAGTTGCGCGAGAAACTTAGTTTCTCAGGACAGTTTTCTCCGTGCTGTGTAAGTTCGATAGCCCTTTTTCCTTCTCCGTACGTCCAAATTCAGCCTGCTGCCTCTGAGAGGCCACTTCTTCTGTCCAAGCGATTTTTCCGGCGTGCAAAGCCGCAGGTCTCGCGCGCTCCTTCACGACTTTGAAAACCGCCACGGCCAATCATTGGATCCCGCCTTGCTCTGCTCCGATTCTATTCGCCACGGCAAAAGATCGTGCACGCGCTTTTCCCGTCGAAAATACACTGTGGCACCTAAGAGCAGTCTGTGCCGTTAGGCGACTCGCGAGGACCCCACGCGCAGCGCTGCACGCGCTGCACGCGCTGCTGCTGCACGCGCTGCTGCTGCACGCGCGGCCCGCCGCCACCGCCCGCGCCGGCTACTGTCGCGTGCACGCGCTGGGTCGTACGACCCGCTGCGCTGCTTGCCGCGGGCCGCTGGCGAGGGACGGGACCGGACCGTGACGAGTCGAGTCGAGTCGAGTCGAGTCGAGTCGAGGCGACAAGAGGGAGAGAACCGGGTATACTCGGTACCCTCAGTAAAGGTCTTCAGCTGGACAAAAATGATATCTCTTGCTCGGGCCTAACAGAAGGAATTGGATGTGGGTGTCGCAGCGTCGAAGTCAGGACGGTCATTCACGAGCTGGCTGGCTGGCTGGCTGGGCCGCACGCTCGAACGGGACACGTAGAATGCGACGGTATGGCCTCGACCTCGTGCTGGATTGCCACCAGAACTAGCCACCACCGATGGAGACAAGTTCTCCGCGCGCGCGGAGTGTTGGAAGTCCGGATTTAGCTGGTCTACCCAAGTACGAGAATATGCTGACGGGAAGCCAGCTGAGCAACACCAACGGAGAACACGATAGCGCAATCTTCGGAGAGGTAAGGCCAAGGTACGCGCGCCCATGTCGCGGCCGGCCAGCTGCTAGAGGCCGCTGTGAACACAAGTGAACACGGAAAGGACGGAGAATCAGGAGGTATCGGGCCAGAGTTTCCAGCGCAGCTCAGAAAGTGTTGCGCCGACCCGGGTAACCCCCCCCCATCACAGCTCAAGAGAGCAAACTGGCAAGCAAATCCCGAATTCGGGTTTGAAGCGACGACCAGACTACAGTCTTGCAGCGCGCGACTTAAGCGAACAGGCGAGCAAACCCCGAATTCGAGATCGAAGCAACGGCCAGACTACATTCTTGCAGCGCGCGTCTCGACAGGACAGGACGAGGACGAGGACGAGGTCGAGGCCGGCGTCGCCCTTCCGGGCCACACGCTTGCAGTGCTCTCGTGAATAGCTGCATCTGAAACGAACTCAGGACTCTCGAGTACAGGTTAGCCAGAACCTCCAAGGAGATGATGGGCATGATAGTGTTCGTCGCCGTTCATCTCGCGATCATCGTCGCTTCCGCTCAAGGTGCAACGCAGGCGGTCGCTGATCGTGGCGCGAGCATCAACGACTTTCCGGGCTGTACTATCCTTGGCCATTATCATTGGTCGGAGGACCCCATCAAGGAGGTCACGGAAGTGGCTTCCGCTGCTGACTGCCATGATCAATGCATGAACCTCTGGAAAAATTCCAGATATCGGGGCATTCATATGTGGGGAGGAGGTCATGATGATACCGTTCGTCACGCTGGTTGTTATGGTAAAAACTGCGCCTCGTCGAGAACAGGTGACACCGGCGGTTTCCACAAACTGTCGTATGAGCGGTGGAGAGTGCAACCGTGCTATAAGGGCAAGCTGACGAAACCCACAGCTATTGGTTCCACCGCAAGCGAATACGATATGATAGGTTCGGATCGATTTCAATTCGCCGTCCAAATAAGCTCGACGCGTACATGACCAACACTCCATACATTTGCAAGTGGGCTTATGAGTCCCAGAATTACTTGGGGGCAACCGAAGCGTTGCAGCCGTGTCTCGGCTGGGCTTACAACTCCGCTACACAGACTTGTGAGCTGTCACGTTTGGCACCTAAGCAAGGTTCATTCGTTTCAACTGAAGCTTCAACGCTCGTTACCGGGAGCTTATACTGCAAGAATGACTTTGATCAGGAGGACCTGGCACGAAGAATCGCGGAAGTGTACGAGTTGCCGGGATGCATGGTTCAGGGCATTGCTTGGACAAATACAAACAAGTTGGTCGCGTCTCATACAGTCAGCAGTGAGCTGTTATCCCCTCACGACTGTCGTCGCCATTGTCAGGAAGAAGACGATTGTGTGGTTTTCAGCTATACGATCGAGTCTGAGATGGCCAAGTGCAAACTCTACGAGGCCGAGGCTGTGCTTCATCCAATCAATGATGACAATGCGAACCGTTATTCTGGTATGAAGGACTGCCACACCTGCCTTCCCGGATACTACGTCAGCGACTCAAATCCCGCGGACGGAAAGGACAGCTGCGAACCCTGCCCCAAGGGCTACACCTGCGACAGCGAAGTAACACCTTGCCCAGGAGGGAAGTTTTGCGGATTTGAGGGACTCACAGCGCCCCTGGACCCCAGCGAGACCAACAAGTGCGACGATGACCGGAGCGGCACCGGCTGTGAACACCATGTTTGCAGGGACTCGCCGCTCGCTGAAGTCCTCAATGAGCTCGATTTCCAACCAACCCCTCTCGACTTTTTCAATTTCTCCAAGTACGCCATACCAATCGAGACTGAGCATGACGATGGGTGGGCCTTGATTCAGTCCTTGCCGGATTCAGATACTGACCCCTCCGAGCTCCGCGTCCACTACACTGCTTCCTTCAATCATATGATTTCCAACGAGTTGGTCAGCTAGTACCGTTTTGAGGTATTCCGGGCCAAGAATAGCGAAGCAGAATTTGACTCCTATTATTCCTCGAGTACCGGCGACTCGGGCTGCTTGGCGCCCGAGAAACTAAGAGATAAGGTCGAAGAAAAGCTCGTCGGTTCCCTTGCCGCCGAGGCGAGCATTGGCGACGACATCAAAGCATGCTTAACGCTTATCTGGGCAAATCAGAACAAGCCCTCGACATGGAATCTCACTTCTGCAGACGCAGTTCCAGAAACAAAGAAAGAAACAGCAACGTCGTGCATCACCACGACGATCCGCTTTCACGCCCAAGTTAGCTTCCTCGTGAACGACGTCAGCGCGATCGCCGGGGTGAACGAGGTCATCATTACCTACAAAGTTGGGGATAGCGACGAGGAGTTTCAGGCCGTTACCAATGGCCTCGGGTGGAAGACCATCGATTTTTTCGATGACCGAACCGACAAGTATTACTCAACAATCACTATTGTGAGCGCGCACAAGAATAATATCCTAACCGATATCTTGCTTTGCGAGGAAGTAGGGAGCTGCTCGGCGCCAAAAACCCTGCCTGCAACCATCAGAGGAATTAATTTTCTTCAGCATCATGAAATTCGTCTCGTGGACACGATGAATCGTACTCTTTCTGGCCGAATCGTACAATCTTTTGACGGGACTCTGTGTAATGTCGCCTATGTTCGTGTGGAGGCCTTCGATGTCTACGCAGACGCGGAAGAAGCCGCCGCCATCGCGGGGACGTACTCGACAGAGAACGGGACGTTCGCGCTGAACGTACCATTGAACACCATCACCAGGCTTGTGTTCACATTGGCAGATCATACTTTTGAAAGTGCGGACGACACAAACGAGGATATCGAGGAGCTCCTGAGCGCGTCGGGTCTTATGATCGCGGAAGACATTTCTGGGATCATTGTGAGCGATGTGACCACCCGTACACTGAGCCTACGTGCCGGTGCTACACAGTGTGGCATTCACGTCGGCGACGTTGAACTAGCTCTCAAGGTGCAGACGTGTAACGATGTCGAGTTATCCTTTTCAACGAGCGACGTGGACACGGAGTTTATAGTTCCTGCGGCTGCTTATGAGTTCGACCTAGTTTTTGGTGGCAAAGAGGGGCTCACCGAGTACGACATTGAAGTTTTGCAGGAGAGTTTCGACTATCAGTTTCCCGATGCAGCAGCTCGAAGCCTTAACATGTCATCAGGCGACCTCAACATTACAGCAGTGCACGAGCCCAAACCCGAGCTTAACGTCGCAGTCACATCTGGCGAAGTGCTTGTTGACACAAGCGCTTGCTCTTCAGATTCTATATTCGATGCAGCGATCGAGGGAGGGCGATTGGTCACCTTTGTCATGACTTCGACACAGTCGTACAAAGACGAGGTCTGCTATGAGGTTCCGCCCGACACGGTAATCGAAGTCATCAGCGAGTTGTCCCCCGAAAATGACGTCAACTGTGATTCTACTTTGCCCTGCTCAGGACCATTCTTTATCGCGGAGTTTGACGCAATCAATAGGTCCGTGGCAATTGCGAATCTCATTTCCGGCGAGCCGAAGAATCCCATCGTCGGCGACGTGCTGGAAGACTTCGTGCGTAGCGTCAGGTTCAGTATCCGGAATGCCAACGTTTGGTCTACGACTACTACAAGCACTTTCCGTGCGCTTGTGGTGGGTGACAAAACTCTGCGCGAGGCCACTACATTAGCTTTCGCCAGTGAAGACTCCGTTCCTCTTGAGTATCTCTACTCGCCTCCAGCCGGACTCGGGTCGTTTTCTGTTCTCGAGACTTACGGGTCGTACAAGGTGCAGTCGAGCATGCAAGCAATTGTCGAGAACGAAAACGGTGTCGAAGGAGGAATCGCTGTCAAGACTAAAGCGAAGATTTTTGGTGCACAAGTTGAGAGTACTAGTGAAGTAACCGCTGAGTACCTTAGAACAGATGTCGATTCGTACGAGGATGAAGTCACGGTTGAGACCGACGCAAGATCCTTACGTTTGGAAACATCGACAGAACAAACAGGGAGTGACGCGGACATGGTATATCTAATGGGCAGCGTGGCGAACATCACGGAGGCTGTGCACGTTTCGTTCAACGAGAGCACGTGCAGCATCACTGCGGATCCAAGTATCACCTGGGGCAATGAAGTGTCGTCGCTGGTGTACTATTCTCGTGCAGCATGCCAGACATCCCTCGATCTGATCGACCGGACTATCGAAGTTGAAAAGGATAATCTAGAGTCCAGAGAGCTTGTCGCTCTGGCTAAGGAAAAACGCAGTCACTGGCTTGATCTTCTTCAGCACTGGGATCAAGATCGGCTTGCCGCCTTCAACAATCCATTTGACATCACCGGCTTTGTCGGCGATGCCGGAACAGGAACGGAAACTGTCAATCGCTTGCAGCTGAGCTCAGGCTCGGTCTATTTAAATGTGGAAAAGGCGAGCGAAGCGGAAAGCCTCGTCGACTATACTTCTTATTCCGACGCGCGGGGCGTCGGTGTCAGTGTAAGCGGGTCAGCCGGGGGATCGGCTAACTTTGGAATTGTTTCTTTTGAGGTGACGACCGAGGTGTCCGCTTCCTCTTCATTCGTGCAAACCACGTCCAAGGAATGGTTGACTTACGAGGGCGATTCTTCGTCCTCAGAGGTGTCCTCGTACATTGTTCCCGGAAGTGTTGGCAATGAAGTCTGCCTCGAAGTCTTTCAATCCCCGTACAGTGGCACATTCGTTTTTCGCGTGTGCGGTGGCGTTACATCCTGCCCTCACATTTCTGGGACGGATGCGCGAGAGGTCATTGCTCTATCGTCAGAAGAGCTTCCGGCATCCGAGCTTACCGCGAATGAGGGAAGCTTTTCGTTTCGCATCGACACATCGTCTATGCCCGTTGCTGACGACTCGATTGATCTCTCCATCTCGCTGGACTCACCGAGTGCCACGGGAACGATCGCTTATAGCATTGGCGCTTCAAGTCTTCATCAGCCCGTCGACATTTCGATGAGTGCCGGTGAAAGTCAGCTCGTCACCGTCTATTACAAGCGACTCGATGAGCGCGTCGTGTCCAGCACAGTCGTCGTTCAGGTTGCCTCTGCCTGTGATGAGGGCATCTCGCGGAGTCTCTCGTTCAGGCTGAACTGGGCGACGACATGCCCGACAATCGACTGGGACGAGGATCTCGCCGAAGCCACAAGCACCTGGGCATTGACCTCGGCCTCGCCGACGCTTTCGCTCGCGTTCTATCGCGGGCCAGCTTCCAACGCTGCGATTACTTCCTCAGTCGCTTTGTGGGCGGCACGCTTTGATGGATCCGCAGCTGTCGGGGACTGGTTCGAGGTGACAGCCTTCAGCCCCGAGAGCCTGCTTACCTTGGCTGGATTTGCAGAAACGGGGGTCGAAGAAGGTCGTTTCCTCTTTGAGCTGCGCGCAACCTGTGCTCTCGATGGTCATGGCGCTGGCTCGGCGCGGTCAAGCCGGCGCCTCGGAGTCTACGACACGACGGGCCCGCGTCTCGTCAGCTGGTCTCCCTTACGGAACGTGCGCTCTGCAGCAAGCTCGTTCCCGATTGCTACCTTTCGATTCGATGAGCCCATTGATTGCGCTCACGGCGATCTTCAAGCCGTCGTCACTGATGCCGCCGACGTTTTGACTGCAAACACGAGCATTGTGTGTTCTGCGCAGCTGTACGACCTCACCGTCGTATTGGAAGACGTCGATGATGCTGCGACCGCAGCGCTGTGGAGCAATGCGACCGCTAGAATCGTTCTCCAAGGGGTTCGAGATTTGTACGGCAACGGAATGGAGGTCGTGGCTGCCGGGGAGGATCGTCGCGTGCTTGCTGTGGGCAACATGTCCAAGGCCTTTGTCATGCCCGAGCTTCCTGTTGATGGGTTTGAAGAAGCTGCTGAAGGCTCGCTGTCTCGCTGGGCGCAGCAGAATGCAGCAGACAAGCTTGCCTTGGTTCAAGTCGTGCTTCGTCGCACAGTTCCGAGTGATCAAGCGCAGCCAGGAAGCTTTTACGACGAGGACAAGGCGTCTTCTAGCGCTGGGTCGTCGCAAGCCCTCGCTGTTGGACTTGGTGTCACCGGAGCTGTCCTTGTGATCGTGGGTTCTGCTCTTGCAGTCTTGTGGTGGCGGCGTCGTGCGGCACGGCTGCAAGAGGATAAGGGCGACAGTTCAGAGGGCAAGGTCGTGGCACCCTTGGTGTGATCGACATTCATCTTCCTTTTATATTTTCTTTTTAAATCAGTTTCATTCTCTTTGTCACGCTGCTGCACTCTCGAAGTATCTTGTCAAACGTTTCGTGGGAGACTTGCCAAATTTCGAAAGGTGGGAGAATTGTTGTTTGTTGTCCTTTTCGGTCCATCATCATTTGGAAAAAAAATCACAATACGTAAATCTCCATGAAAGGAAACGTCTCGCCGAGTCGGTCGGCAACGTGCGTTCTTTATCAGAATATGCTGATCATTAGCTCTTTAAGACCAACGATCTCTTCGTCATCCAAAGGGGCGTTCTTCAACAGCTATGCCAATCACTTCCTCAACAAACGCCTTTCGTTTCCTTTCCTTTTCCGAGTCCGACTCATCTCTCCTCCCCTCTTTGACCACATTACCGCCTTTTCTCGCACGTATTGCACGTTCTCGCCCTCGGCCGGTACACATCCTTGAGAACCCAATCCTGCTGACGTAGGCCGCTGACGCACGACACTAAAAAGCCGCTAGGTCCTCCCTGCCCCCTGGACTGCAGCCAGCACCAGTGCTTGGGCCCCCTTCTCCGCGCCATTGCAAAGGGGCCCGGCAGACGTTTCATGGGGACGGGGAATCCGCCCCGAAAGTACCGGGAGACCGCCGTGGTGGCGACGAGGGGCCGCGTACCGCTAAGGGGTCCCAGGCGCCAGCTACGGGAAACCGGACCTCGAGAAGACAAGGGTCGCACGGGAGACACTATCTCGCGCGTAGTACTAGTAGGACCAGGACAAAGAGGGCGGGCGCGCGGCTACGAATGGCAGCCCGGACGAGGCAGATCCCGAACGTATTCCAGGACCAAGACGGGCAGGCAGACGGGCAGGCAGACGAGCAGGCAGGCAGGCAGGCAGGCAGGCAGGCAGGCAGCGGGCGGACGAGAGAGGTCGTGGTTTCCGAGGGAACGACAGTCGATCACACGTAGACACCATGGGCAAGGGCAGCGAGGGCCGCAGCGCCGTGAACGGGGTGCAGACCAGCGCGAACCCGCAGAGCAACAAGCCAAAGTCTATTTTGATTGAAGGCGTCCTGTATGATGTGACAAACTTCAGACACCCAGGTGGCTCGATTATTGACTTTTTGACCGAGGGTGAGGCCGGCGTGGACGCCACGCAGGCGTACCGCGAGTTCCATCAACGGTCCGGCAAGGCCGACAAGTATCTCAAGTCCCTTCCCAAACTGGATGTTAGCAAGGTCAAGTCGCGGTTTTCGTCCAAGGAGCAGGCGCGGCGAGATGCCATGACGAAAGACTATGCAGAATTCCGCGAGCAACTCATCAAGGAAGGCTACTTTGACCCCTCGCTCCCGCACATGACGTACCGCGTGGTCGAGATTGTTGTTCTCTTCGTGCTTTCCTTTTGGCTGATGGGTCAGTCTTCACCCCTCGCGCTCGCTCTCGGCATTGTCGTCAGCGGCATCTCTCAGGGTCGCTGCGGCTGGGTAATGCATGAGATGGGCCATGGGTCGTTCACTGGTGTCATTTGGCTTGACGACCGGTTGTGCGAGTTCTTTTACGGCGTTGGTTGTGGCATGAGCGGTCATTACTGGAAAAACCAGCACAGCAAACACCACGCAGCGCCAAACCGGCTCGAGCACGATGTAGATCTCAACACCTTGCCATTGGTGGCCTTCAACGAGCGCGTCGTGCGCAAGGTCCGACCGGGCACGCTGCTTGCGCTCTGGCTTCGTGTCCAGGCATACCTTTTCGCGCCAGTTTCGTGCCTTTTGATTGGTCTCGGATGGACGCTGTACTTGCACCCTCGGTACATGATGCGCACGAAGCGCTGGATGGAGTTCGTCTGGATCGCTGTGCGCTACGCGACGTGGTTTAGCGTCATGGGTGCGCTTGGGTACACGCCGGGGCAGTCGTTGGGCATGTACTTGTGCGCCTTTGGTCTCGGCTGCATTTACATTTTTCTGCAGTTCGCCGTAAGTCACACCCATTTGCCCGTGAGCAACCCGGAGGATCAGCTGCATTGGCTCGAGTACGCGGCGGACCACACTGTGAACATCAGCACCAAGTCGTGGTTTGTCACATGGTGGATGTCGAACCTCAACTTTCAGATCGAGCACCACCTTTTCCCCACGGCGCCCCAGTTCCGTTTCAAGGAGATCAGCCCGCGCGTCGAGGCCCTCTTCAAGCGCCACGGTCTCCCTTACTACGACATGCCCTACACGAGCGCCGTCTCCACCACCTTTGCCAACCTCTACTCCGTCGGCCATTCCGTCGGCGACGCCAAGCGCGACTAGCCTCTTTTCCTAGACCTTAATTCCCCACCCCACCCCATGTTCTGTCTTCCTCCCGCCCTCCATGTCTGCGTCCTCGCGCTCGCCGTCCTCCCCCAGCGGGACCGCGCTGCCCTGCTGCAGCGGTCCAGCTCCTCCATCTCCTCCTTGGCCTCTCCTCCTCCTGCCCCGGCGCCGCCCCCTGCAATCGCGGGGCCCGCATTGCACGCCGCGCCGCCTCTTCTGCATCGCCGTCTGCGTCGCCCTGCGCTCTGCATCGCAGCGCATTGCATCGCATCGCATCGCATCGCATTGCATTGCATCGCATCGCATTGCATTGCACGCCGCGCCGCAGTCCCGCGGCCTGCAGCAGTCCCGCATCGCCGCGCACCCGACCCGGCACGAGCGGAGCAGAGCAGAGCGGAGCAGAGCAGAGCGGAGCAGAGCAGAGCGGAGCAGCGGAGCAGCGGCGGACTGGGTCCCTCCCTCCCGGCGGAGAGGACAGAGGCGCGGGCGGACTCATCTCGTCTCGCCTCGCTGCAGAGCGCCAACGCGCGACGCTGGCGAGCAGGGCAGGGCAGGCAGGCAGGGCAGGCAGGCAGGCAGGCAGGCAGGGCAGAGCGGAGCGAGAGCAGCGGGGAGCGGGCGAGCGGGCGAGGCAGGATAGGATGTCCAAGGTGGCCGGGTACGAGAAGGCGCTGTTCAGGGACCATGGCGCGGACTTCGCGGAGTCCAAGGACATGGAGCCCGCGTCGCAGACGCTGTACGCCAAGCAGGGCGAGGTGGACCCGCTGCCGCTGCCGGAGCTGGAGCACACCTTTGAGCTCTTTCTGCAGAGCGTCAAGCCCCATGTGACCGAGGCCGAGTACCGCGAGACGGAGCGCAAGGTCCGCGAATTCGCCAAAGAGGGCGGCCTCGCGCAAGAGCTCCAAAAGCGCCTCCAGGCCCTCGCCGAGGAGCGCAAAGGCAGCTCTTGGTTCATCAAAATGTGGAACGAGGCAGCCTACCTCGGCTACCGCGACAGCGTTGTGTGGAACGTCACCTACTACCTGCAGTTCAAGGACGAGCTCGCCAGCGGCATGGCCTCGCAGACGCGCCGCGCCGCGCGCTTCGTGTACCACGCCCTCGCCTTTCGCGACGAGCTCGTCAGCGGCAGACTGACACCCGACATGGTCAAGAAGAAGGCGTGGTCCAACTCACAGTACAAGTACATGTTCAACGCCTCGCGCATGCCCGGCGAAGACGGCATGGACTTTGTGCGCACTTACGCCCCCGATGTCTACAACCACATTGTTGTGGTGCGCAAGAACCGCTTTTACACCTTTGACGTTCAGGGCCTCAGCGTCGATGACCTGCACTACCAGCTGGAGCGTGTCAAGCGCATGGCGGACCGCGAGGGCACGGACTACTACCCTGTTGGCGTGCTCACGGCCGAGGACCGCGACAAGTGGGCCGCCAAGCGACTCCTGCTGACAGAGCTCGGCGCCGAGGCCGACGGCCGTCTCAACGCTGCCAGCCTCGAGCGTATCGAGTCCTCGATCCTCTGCGTTAACCTTGAAGACTGGAGCCCGACCACGCGCGAGGAGACTGGCCTGTCCCTTCTCGCAGGCAACGGTCGCAACCGCTTCTGGGACAAGTCGATGCAGTTCGTCTTTTTCGAGAACGGTAAGGGTGGCTACGTCGGCGAGCACGCCATGATGGATGGCATGACCACAACGCGTCTGGTCAACTACTGCCTTGATAAGGTTTTTGCCGACCCACCAGAGGTCGTGAGCGGCGCCAACTTTTCCAACTCGCTCCTGCCTGAACCGGAGCCCGTGCTCTTCCAGCTCTCGCAGAGCGCAAAGGCCGCCATTCAGGAGGCCGAGGCCACCTTTGATGCCATGCTCGCGAGCAAGGAGCTCTCGGTGTGCATGTTTCATGGATACGGCAAGAACAAGATCAAGACCTTTAAGACCTCGCCGGATGCCTTTGCGCAGGTGGCCATCCAGTATGCTTACTACAAGACCTTTGGATGCTGCCGAGGTACCTACGAGTCCACGCAGACGCGCACTTACATGCACGGCCGCACCGAGGTGACCCGATCCGTCACCAACGAGTCGGTTGCCTTTTGCCAGGCTATGACCTCTGGAGGCGTCCCCACGAAGCGCTGCCTTGAGCTTTTGCGATCTGCCGCCTCTGCGCACTCGGCGTACACGAAAAAGGCTAGCGCCGGCATGGGTTGCGATCGTCATCTTCTCGGACTCAAGATGATGATGCGCGACGGTGAGAGCGCCGAGCTTTACTCGGACGCGGGCTACGCTCGCTCGTCTACCTGGGCATTGTCGACCTCGGGTCTTGGCGGTGAGCTCATGGACGGCTGGGGTTTTGGCGAGGTTGTGCCTCATGGTCTTGGCATTGGCTACTCTGTGCAGAACGACAAGCTCCGCTTCACTGTGTCCTCTCGTCACCCCGAGCAGAAGTGGGCCACGCGTTTCACTGCAAACATGGAAGCCGCTCTTCAGGAGATGCAAGCCGTAGTCGCCATGGGTGAGAGTGAGGGTAAGCTTTAGAAATGTATTCCCCTTTTCCATTTTCTTTTCTTTTCTTTTCTTTTCTTTTCTCTCTTCTTCTTCTTCTTCTTCGGCATCAATGAACCCAAACAGTTTTTTTCATCATGAAGGATTCCTGACCTTGCGAAACGTTGGAGCAATATTGCTATTGGATAGGGCCTATCATGTAGAAAATTTCTGTGACTTGGAACTGCGAATCGTCAATTTCTCAGGATTGAAAGAGGCTCCGAGTCGAGTGGATCGCGTGAACGTGTGATACATGTCAATGGTTTATTTACTTTTTGGTGAATCTGCGAAGAACAGTGGGAGGTAGATCATACCCTAGGATCCTTCCGCTCTGTTTTTTGGCCGTGTCCACGACTGTCCAGGTGTACCGCGTTGCTGGATCAGCAGACCATGCTGACCAGTTTTGAATGACCATCGTCGGTTTGGTCCAAGCATACATGTTCATGCAGAGGTACGAAAAGGCGCGAGAAACATAGCCTTCATAAAGTCCCGCGGTGCGGAAGCGAAGGCATGCATAGGCCGCATCGATGGCGCCGTGGAACCCGCGATTGCTACCGAGACCTTGAGGCCAAAAAGGCTCAAGGAGTGCATCTCCGACCGGCATGACTAGCGCCGCGTTCTTGGGAATCTCGTCCTCGGAACCTAGCTGGTCGAGGACAATAGGTTCGTTGCTCGAATCGGTCGTGAGAATCTTGGACGGCGACATTGCACGGGCGCGCGTACTAAAGTCGAAAAGTTGAATGGGGTTCCACGCACAAAATGAAGTTTCCTCCGGAATGCCCACAGCAGTAGCCATGATTCTGGCGAAATCCTGCAGAGCGGCAAAATCAACGTTTTCGGCTCGCAAAAGGTCCTGACCGGCACTCGCGCCTTCACGGAGGACACCATGGTCGAGCAGAGAGCTGGTCTTCCACAAGGTTGCGACAATGTAGTGCGTCGTGCCTTTGAGATACTCGATATTCTCAATAAAGATGCCAGACTCCTTCAGGCGTTCTCTCACAGCATTTTGCTTGGGTGAAATTCCAAGGGCAAAGCTCTCCAAACCCGCCTCGTCAGGCTTGCTTGGGTCATAATCCATGTTGATGACAATACCGATGGCGCGACTGAAACGATCAACCGACTTTTGAAAGCCGAGCTTGCGGAGTGACTGGCTCCATTCACCCTCTGCCACAATGAGTGAGTCAAAGGAAACTTCTTTCTCCTCGGCTGTAGCGACGCCCTTGAGGAACATGGGGTCAAGCTGCGGGTTGTCGACCATGTTGCATCGAAAGGTTGCCTCGTAATCAGCAGTCTTTTTCGGCTTGAAGGAGAGCGCGTCTGTGACCCGTCCTGAGAGACGGCGCAGCGCACTTTCTGAGCGAGCGGGCGCAGATGACGTGGCTATGGCAGCCCACGTTTCAAGTTCCGCGTCGAAGCGAAGCGCGCGGAGCGATGTCGCATAACGGACTTGGACTCCAAAGAGGAGCGCGGTCTTGAGGAGACAGAGTTGAATCTCGCGTGTTCCCATGTGCAAGGGACTGCCGTGAACTTGAAGTTTTGGGTAAAACAATTTGGCGCCAAGCGAGACCATGTCGTCCATCGTAGCCTGCCAGAACATGAGAATATTGACGCGAGAGAACCGTTCACGTTTCTCGAGAACGATCACATCGTGGCCAAGCAGAGCATTTTCAAGCGCAGAGCGCAAACCAACGGGGCCCGCACCGCTCACGACGATGCGCATGGGTCGATTCGCGTGAGCGTTCGCTTGGACATCATCTTCGACATCTTCGTTGGGATCTTCTGATACGTCAAGCGACGGATACGAGGCTCCGTCATCGGCAACGAGCGCTCGGCGTTTGTCGAGTTCCTTGTCAAGGACATCGAAGATGCGCCGAAGCTTGAATTTGCGAACGCTAGATCGGGTGGTCTTCCGGAGGCGTGCGTAAACCTCGAGTCCGCAAACTCCCTCTGGATCGACACCTGCAATGGCTGCAAAGGCCGCAAAGCTGGACAGAACTTGGTCAACCTCGTTGGCCTCGAGGAAGGCCGTCAGCAGGTCGTCGGCGGAGCTCATCCTCTTACTGGTTGCTTGGCTTGCTTGGCTTGCTTGGCTTGCTTGGCTTGCTTGGCTTGCTTGGCTTGCTTGGCTTGCTTGGCTTGCTTGGCTTGCTTTACTTGGACAACGCTGCAATGTATTTTTGGTTTGCCAGAGCACCCTCCGCGCGAGGGCCGCAGCCGACTAGCCGACAAGGGCGCAAGCTCATTTGTTTGTTACCAAGGTGGGCTTTTTGCGACAATCGCGTCTTGCCGCCTGTCGCGCACGTGTGTGTGCACACTCCGGCTGGCGGCAGAACCCTCACAGAACCTTCGGAAAATAAAGGACTTTATTACTACACTACACAGTCTGTGTCTGTGTGGCATCGTTGACAAGTGAACATACGCACCAAAAGCTGGCTGGTAGGTCCATGCAGGAAGCCAGACCAAACGGAGTGTGGGCATGAGGAATAAGTTATAGTCAAAGCTTCTTGCGATCATGTCGTCAAGAATGGCAGGCCAATCGTATACTACCATACAATTACGTACGTATACGTACGTACCGTTGCTTTGATTGCCTCGCGCAGCAGCCAGCATGGGTATAGTAGCCTAGTATACCATACAAAAAGGAAATGAGGAATTCGACCCACCGAGGAGAGAGAGAGTAAGAGAGAGAGAGAGAAAGAGAGAAAGAGAGAAAGAGACAGCCAGCAATGGCGAGGCCCTCCTTCTTCTCCTGGATTCTTTCATAGGCACTGTTTGGCTGGACAACTAAACTGGCTGACAGATCAAGTAAATCAATCAACTGGCTTTGCTGGTCGTCTTGAGGGATATCTATTTTGACATGGGTGGCGGGGCAAGTGAGAACACTGGCAAAGCAAAAAGGCAAGAAAATATCAAGCAAAAAACAACGAGAACGAAAGATGCCATGCACACAAATAAAGGAGATGGAAAGCGAAGTCCACGGACGGCTATGTGTTCATCGTGCTGACCGTCGGAGAGTAAGTAAGTAAAGTGGGAGGGAGGGGAATTGATGGTACCAATCCCTGACGAGTGAGGGACGGGATGAGGATATGGTCTGGCGGGCGGGCGGGCGGGCACGTAGACCCGGGCAAAAAGAAATTGACAACCTCAATCGACGCCTTCTCTGCTAGCTTTCTGATTGGTCGGTCGGTCGGTCGCTCGCTTAAGGCTCCGGGACGTCAATGCCCTTGGACTCCAGCAGAGCGGTGAGCTTGTCGACGTAGGTGGTAAGGCGATCAACCTCGGCCTGAAGGGCCTGGGGGCTCTGCTGCTTCTTGAGAGCGTGCGAGGCGGCGGCCCGAGACGGGGCATCCGAGCGCTTCGACGGGTCCATGGACATAAGAACGGGCTTCTTGTTCTTGCCAGCGAAGAACTCGTCGGCGGACATGGCCGGCTTGCCGGCATAGCAGTCCGGGTAGAGATCCTCCTGGAAGAGATCCGACTTGCGCGGGCAAATGAAGGAAAGGGGCTCGACCGTGTTGGAGGTGAGCTTGAAGAGGCGAGTAAGCTCGACCTTTTCGGTGTTGACCCCACGCTTGGGCATGATGGCGAGACCGCGGCAAGGAGAGGCAGCACGGTAGGTCTCAATGTTAAAGGACCAGGGCTCGTCGTTGACAATCTCGTAGTAGCGAATGTTACCGTCACCCTTGCCACCCAGGTAGAGGAGGTTGCTACCTTCATCGAAGAAGGGCATGATGACACCGGCAGCCTGGTCAATGTCGGTGGTAGAGAGCGGAGTAGAGAGCTTGCGAGGATCCCAGATCTTGAACTGACGCTTGCTCTGGCGGGTGAAGCCGACCGAGCAGAGGGTGCCGTGCTCGCCAAGGAAGGTGAGCTTGCTGGTCTTGGTGCCGTTGTGGGCCTCGACAGAGCCAGTCACCTCACCGGAGCGAGGGTCGATGAGGCGCATCTGCTTGTCCTTGCTGCTCGTGGCGAGCATCGAGCCGTCGTAGCTCCAGACAACGTCCTGGAGGAGCTCCTCGTGGGGGATATCTACCCTGGACGCGCCGCTCTGCACGTCCCAGACCTTGACCATGTGGTCGGCCGAACCGGAGGCAAGGACGTGCTCGGCAGTGGGGTGGAAGCGGACGACGACAACCTTGCGCTGATGCTCGTGCATGTCGACAAGAGGCTCCGACATGGTATCGGTGAGGCCTTCCTCGGGAATGCCCCAGACCTTGATGGTGCAGTCATCGCCACCGGTAGCGATGAGCTGCTCATGGCACGGGTTGAAGTCAAAGTCGAGGACGGCACCGCGATGACCATCAAGCACGGGGGGCTGGGCGGGCAGACGACCGGGCTGGTCGAGGTTGTGGACGGCGAGCGAGCCACCACCAGTGGCCACGGGGACCGCAAAGTACTTGGTGTTGACTTTGATGTAGTTGTGGTCGCCGGTGGCCGTGCTCAGGCGGATGTTGCTGTAGTGTTCTTCCGGCTTGGAGGGCTATTTACAAGGGATAGATAGATACCGAGCAGGTCAGTCAGTCAGTCAGTCAGTCAATCAGTCAGGTCGTCTTGTCTTGCACGACGTGCGTGCGTGCGTGCTCGCGCGTGTGCGAACTTTCGGCCCAGTGAAGGAAACGTCATATCCCTCGCTGGGCAGACGAGCGGGCGAAGCCGAGCCAAGGGGAGCCGCACTCCTGTTTCTTTCTTCTTCTTTTCTTGCTTGACAGTGAAGATTGAGATGCGCGGGCCGCCACGAGACGAGGCGGAGCGCGAAGACGCGGCGCGGGGTGCGGCCTTTGGCTTTCTGTATGTTTCACGTACCTGGCAGTACACATGGCGGACCTTGGACGCGCGGACAAAGCGGCTCATCTTGTCAAGCTAGAGTAAGTCCTGGACGTCCAAGAGGAGCAGCAAGGGGAAAAAGAAGGGCACGTGGGGTGGAGCGTGCGAACGCGCGACGTTGACAACGCTGTGCGCGAGGGAGGGAGGGCGAGGGCGAGGGAGCGGGTTGGGAGGGCGCGGCTGTCGCGAAGGAGCGAGCGAGCGTACGGCGACTCTGCTTCGCGGAGCGGGTCGCTTCGGAGGAGCCTGTCCTGGCTGGCGATATTGGTCTGGATTTGAATTTCTTTCTCCCTTCTTTTCTCCTGTTATCCCTCCCTCACTCGCTCTTTCCCTCTTTCCCTCTTTCCCTCTTTCCCTCTTTCACGCACCCGCCTGCGCCTATAGTCCACTTGCGCACACCGAGCTTCGACTTGCAAGCCGCGATATGCACTTGCCCCGTACTGGATAGTGCACTTGCGGCGGTCCATCGCCGGCGTCCCCACGTGCCTGGACTCGCCGACTTGCGGACGCCGATACTTCACTCTGGCTCAATCCAATACACTCCGGCACAAGTGTAGAATGCCGAGTGCACCCCGCGTACAACAGGAAGGAGCCGCGAGGGAAAACACGCGCACACGGTCGTAGCGTAAGCCTTAGATTGTCCTAACAGGTGCCCTTTTTACCACCGTCGAATTGTGCATAGCCCACAGCCTCCTCTTAGGTATTGCCCGCGCTGCGAATTTAATTTCCCGCAGCTCCCCTACTACCACTATATGATCTGGTCGTAGTGATGACGACTGCAGATTCGTAGTGAAGAAGCGGTATGCGCATGAAGTACACCGCTGCAGCATCTAAAACGAAAAATGACCATCACTACATCATTTCACGTCTCATCCAGCCCAGTCGCGTAGGTTGCGCGGAAGAGAGACGAAATACGTGGGGACGCGCGTGTCATCCCTTAGCTCCTCTGCAGAGTCCAAGGCGCACACCTCCCTACCCCAAGATCCCCACCTTAATCGCATTTTATTCTAACCATACTAATTAAGGTCTACTTTCTCCCTCGTTCACCGCGCTTTTCCGTTCTTCCAGTCTCTTTCTCCCATGGATACGTCGCAAAAGCGATCAAATAGGTCGTTTAGCTCTTCTTCATAGGTTTCTTTAGCTCTTTCCGAAGGCCCCCTAAGATCTTCCGCAATTGTGGCCGTGCGCTTTGTTCTTCGCAGATGCCTTCGTGCCATGCCGTGCCATGCCGTGCAGTGCCGCGTCGTCCCGACCAAGACCCTTCGCGACGGCTCGCGCATCGCATCGATTCAGCTCGCGTCGGTCCGCTTCGCAGCGCTTCGCGCTCGGGCCGGGCGCGATCGCGAGGCGGTCCGAGTCGAGCGGACGCACCCCCCCCCTCCCCGGTTCACTATTGCGACTGTTGTTTGCGGCGAGACTTTGCACTCCAGGGAGACGCGCCTCTACGTACAACGAGCGATCCCCGTTTGCGCAAGTTCCTGTCAGCCACGTCGCGCGAGCGCGCTGCCAGGCTGCACGCAAACCCGGAACCCTGCGCAGCGAGACGAAGCCAAGGCTCGCCACGCCACGCAACGCCACGCCACGCCACGCAACGCCACGCCACGCCACGCAACGCCACGCCAAGTGAAGTGAAGTGAAGTCAAGTCAAGCGAAGGGAGATCGAGGAGGTGGAGCAGGTGGCGGAAGTACGATCCTCATCGTGTTTCGACGATGGGCCAGATACTGACGGCGCTGAGGCCGGCAAAGGGTGCCCTGCTGGTTAAGGTGCTCAAGGCGTACCTGGTCTTCGCCGTCGCGCACATGATGGCGAAAACAGCGCGCTTCTTGCTCGCGCAGAGAAAATTCAAACGTGCCACCAAGCACATTCCCGGCGGCGAGACAGATTGGACCGGCAAGAACCTCGTTGCCAACGTGAACAGATTCCAGGAGCACAGTCGCGACCTCGTTATGCCGCACATCGATTCGCATCTCGTCAAGTGGGAAATTCCGGGCTTTGAAATCGTTTTTAACTCCCCCGAGGCCGTCAAATTCATGCTCAAGGATAAATTTGATGTGAGCACCAAGCCGAATCCCGGCGAAGACGAGCTCTTTGTCTTGCTTAGCCGTTTCATCGGAGCCTCCATCTTTACGCTGCGCCACGGCGAAATGAATCCCGCGGAGCACGACCGCTGGTACCGTCAGCGCAAAGCGGCGGCGCTCATCTTTACCAAGTCCAAGTTCTCCAACATGATGTTCGACGTCTTTGTGCACAAAGCTCAGTCGATGATTGACGTATTGACCCAGGTTGCGAAACGTAACGCTGCAGCTGGCAATCCCACAGACAAGAACAAGGGTGCAGAGCCCGTCGAGATGCAGGAAAAGTTCTTTGCCTTTACCTTTGACTCCATTCAGCAAATCTTCTTTGGCGACGACGTCGACACCGTGAGCGGGCGCGACTCGGATGCCGCCGCCGTCGCCTTTGACGGTGCTCATCGCGCCATGACGCGCTACCACTTGACGACTGTACCGTACATTTCACTGCTGCAGTGCATGCCCTTTCCCATTGGACCTCTCTGGTATAACATGAACTGGACAAGTCTCGGCATTCGCGCCTTCAAGGCCGTTCACCCGCTTCACCAAACGTTCGAGAGCCATGTCGAGGATTTACACCGCATCACGCGCGAAAAGATCCAGCGCCTTCGTCGTGACCCCAAGCTTGCCCAGCGCGACGATCTCATTGCAAACTTTATCAATCATGACGCAAGTTTTCGCAAGAGCAAGCGATCTGGACCCACGGCGGGCAGCGGACCGAGCGCGCAAGCAATCGGCTGGACAGATGACGAGCTCCTCGCTATCGTATTGAACTTTATCATTGCCGGACGCGACACGAGCGCCTGCACCCTCACGTGGCTCTTTTACGAGCTTGCCATCAATCCCGAGATCCAGGCCAATCTGCAGCGCGAGCTCGACGAAAACCTCGAGGGCCGCACGCCTACATATGAGGAGGTCGTGCACGGCCTTCCGTACCTGAATGGCTGTCTCTTTGAGGCGCTGCGCCTTCACCCGCCAGTACCGCAGGACGTCAAGGTCTCCTCCAAAGACGTGGAATTTATTGATGGCACCCTCCTCCCCGCGGGCATCCGTATGCTTTATTTACCGTATGTTATGGGTCGCGACGAAAATAGGTACCCTGATGCGCTTTCCTTCAAGCCTGAACGCTGGATTCCTTTCACCGAGCCGGATCCCTTTGCCTTTCCCGTGTTCCAAGCGGCCTACCGCAGCTGCTTGGGTCGGGACATGGCCAAATTCGAGGTCAAGCTCCTCACCGCCATGCTCTTGCAAAAGCTCTCTTTCCGCCTCGAGGCTAACGAGGACCCCAATGTGATCTGCCCTTCTCTTTCCATCACCATGAGTCTGTGCAACTCTCCGGACCAGTCCACGCATGAGCTTTGGCTTGTTCCGCAACTGCGCGAAAAAGTTTAACTTCGAGAAACAGAGCATCAAGAAGAAAGAAGAAGAATTGGCTGCGTCAAGAAAAGAAAGCCTGAAATCGTTGCCGCAACATTAAAAAAAAATCCCTTCTCTTTTTTACAACCAAGCACTCGCCAAAACAAGCACCCCTGAAACGTTCGCAAACTTTCGATCGAAGATAAAGTGCTTCTTAGTTTGGCCCCTTCCTCCCCCGCTTTCCAAACTTGAACGTAAAGTCCCGCAACGTGTAAATTTTAATGACTCTAACAGATGTTATTGTCCAAAGAGAAGCGAAGGGTAAAAAGAGGAACTTCTGAAGCGGTGGGAACCAAAGTTCGCACCGTTTTCGATTTCATTGCATAATATCTTTTTAGGCCCAAAGCAATCAATGTTTGCTTGAGCTGCCGATGATGATTATGAACATAATGATTTGTGCGCCAATAACGCAAACGACAACGAGCGAGCATTACTTTTTTCTTCCCCAACCAAAGCGAAAGTGAGCTAGTAATCCTATGAGGACTCGAGAAGCAACGAGCCATCTATCGGCTGGGCCAGTCAGACGCTGCCCGAGTCGCCGCGTATCGATCAATCAATCACTAGTCGATCGATCGTCTGACGCTTTTTTCTGCGTTTCATTTCCGTTTTCCTGATATCAAGGAAGTGAGAAATGGCCCCCACCACACCAACCAACTACAAACTCGAAACTGTCGTACTATGCGTTCTCCAGATCTGTCGCGAACCTCTCGCTCGTCAACGCATCCATTCTCCAGCACCTCTATACCCACGTCATGCGGCATTAATGCCCAGCAGTCTCCACCCGCCCATGGCACAATCCTCGCTGCTGCTGCTGCTGCTGCTGCTGCTGCTGCTGCTGTCAGCTGGTGCAAAGTTCAAAATCCAAACGCGTCCCACCGCTGGCTTCCCCAGACCCACTACGATCCCGCGAGCCTGCAAGTCGCCCCATCGCAGAAACTCACGTCCACGCCCTCGCTGCCCACGATCTCCGTCGCCGCGTACTCGCCGCCAGCGTTCTCCTCCTCCTCGCCGCCGCCGTCGGCGCCGCAGCAGCAGCTCATGCGCATTCATCCTTTGATTCGTTCTTCCTTTCGATCTTGGCATGGACACCGCCGGGACATCCGCGCGTTGTCCCAAGTCGCCACGCGCGGCACGTGCCGCGTGATATCCTTGCACTCTTACCCGTAATATCCTCTCTTTGTGGGGCCCCCGGTCGTTGTCCGCGGATATCCTCGTCTCTACCCCGTTCGCTCCCGTTCTCCTCTGAGGCGCTTCCTCCGCAACTGCCAAGAGCGCGTGGAACGGTTCAGTGGGAGCCGGAAGCGCGGGCCGATGGAACGGAAAGAACGCGCGGCCGCCCCACGCCAACTTGAACTTGCACTTGCACTTGAACTCGAAGTCGGGCTTTCCGAAGAGCCGTACTTGCGCGACGCGCATTCTGCACTTGCGGCTGGCCGCGCCCTTGTTTGAGCGTCTGCCGCGTGCATGGGAAAAGCGAACGAGCGGAGCCGGCCGCAAATGAAGAATGCGCGCCGCGCAAGTGCGACTCTCGCCGCGCGCAAGTGGCCCAAAGGCGCTCCGCGCGGTCTGGCGTGCCCGCCCGGAGTGGTAGGAGGGCCTAGCGCCCGGCTACGGCGCGGGAGGGCCTAGCCCCCGTGCTGGCCAGACCAGGAACCCGCGCGAGCTCGGGCGGGCTCGTGCGGCGCGGCCGGCGGCGGGGCCCGGCGGGCGAGCGCGCGGGCGAGCGCGCGGGCGAGGC
>KN805370.1:136110-177827 GCA_000818945.1 Schizochytrium sp. CCTCC M209059
GTCGGCGACGCCCGCCGCCGGCCCGGCGCCTCGCGCGCGCTGCGCCCGCGCAGCACTGCCCGCGCGAGACCCTCCCGCGCCCGGCGCCCGCGCCCCTCGCCGCGACCTCGCGCAAGCCGCGCCTCACGGCCAAGCAGAACTGCTTCGCCCTCGACTTGGCCTCGCTCGACGTCGGCCTCGACATTGCGACCGCGAGCAAGCGGAGGGTGGCCTTGGCAAGGCGAGGGGGGACACGAGGCCGGGACCGACGAGGCCCACGCGGCCCACGACGAGGAGGACCACAAACACGCGGAGAGCTTGCGAGAGACTGTCACCGGAGAAGTCCGGCTTTCGTCGACGACGACGCGTAGCGCGGACGTGGGTTCGCAAAGAAGTCGCATAGCATATCCAACCTTCTTCTCGCAGAACGAAGCTCGCGGCGTGCAGGGACCCTGAGTTTGCGCGCTCCGCCAGCAACGAGACAAAGTCCGGTTCTTCGCGTCGGCTTCGATTACGGGGCGAAGTCGATCCTCCTTGGCTGTTGCATTTGCATCGGCGTGTCAAGGGATTTTGCAGCTTGCCACGAAAAATATTCGTTTTTGTTTGTAAAAATATACGTAGGCTAGCGAACGAACATTGCATGGAGTGCGCGTGAGAATGACTAGGTCTGCGATTGTATTGCACGATGGCGTACAGAAGGGACATGGAACCGCCCCACAGCGGCAAATGATACTGGCATGGATATGGTCACTCTTTGTGCCAGATGGGTATCCTGCAAGCGTTGAGGACGACTATGCGTGGTTCCAGGCATTTGACAGTCTACAGGGCCTCTGCAGCTACCTTCGAGGCGTCTTGAGCACCAAGGCAATTCTCGCAGGTCTTGGCGTAGGTGCGGATGCAGCAGATGCCATGGCAGCCACGACCCAGTGGGTATATCGGGATGGCGCTGGCATGCTTGGCGGCCTCTTATTTGCCTGGGTAGGTGGTGGCCGCTTTGATCGAAATGTCAAGGGATGGCGGCTCTTTGCCGACCTGGCAGTAGACCTCGCCCTCTCTCTCGAATTGCTTTCGCCGCTCATGTGCGCCGCGAACGACCGCACCTGCTTCACAGCGCTCATGTGCGCAGCCAATGTGCTCAAGGCCATGTGCGGCATCGCAGCGGGAGCAACGCGGGTGGTGATTACAAATCACTTTGCACGCGATGGCAATACTGCCGATGTCCAGGCCAAGGAGGGGTCGCAAGAGACACTTGTGAACTTAATTGGCATGGCGAGCGGACTCCGCCTCGCTCAGTTCGTTGATGCACATGCCGAATGGGAGTGGCTTCCGTGGATGGTGTTTGTGGCGCTCACAGCAATCCATGTACTTGCAAACTACTTTGCCGTTCGTGCACTGCACTTACGGCATCTCAACTCGCATCGCCTCTCGCTGCTACTCTCAGCTTTCGCGTTAGAAAATGACAAGGCAGACATGTCTCCTCGAGCCATCAACGCTCTCGAGCCCGTGGTTGGCAGTGTTTTTGATCCGCCTTACCGCGTCACAATTGGCGTCGACCCTTCAAATGACGCAAGCGCTCTTGAAGAGCTCTTTTCACACGCATGTGTAGCACTCCCTCCACGATCTTCGTGCTTATCTCCACCATGTGAGATCCGAATCGCCCTTGGCGAAGATGCAACTCCCAAAGACATAGTCACCGCAATCGCCAAGGCTGCTCTGGGATCAGCGCGCTCAGCTAGCGCCTTCGTCGACCGTCTCGATCACCTCGGCTGGCGTCTTTCTCATGTTTACGTACCTGATCTCAAATTTAGGGTGCGCTTTACAGACAGCACAAAGACAAAGACGAGCTAGCTGTCTGACTGAACCTCAATAAAAATAAATGTTGACACCATCTTGCTCACAGAGAGGTAATTTGCTGTGCGAGACGGACAGGGGAAGTGCTGTCCGTACTCATTCTCTGCTTGGCTGGAACGTCATTCGCGATTATACGCACAGTGGGGAGATGACATCCTTGCAATCTGTCGGCTCTGCATCGCTGTTGACGACGGGAATCCATAAAGATGCAAGAAAGAACAAGAACAAGACCAAGGTTTTTCCAACGCAAGAGCTCTCGAAGTACGCAACCGCGCGCGCTTTATCCTCGCACTGTAAAGTCAATACGCGGACGTTAACAGTGGCAGGTCAACTTCCTGCCCTGCTCTGCCCTGCAGATCGACAGCGCGTCCAAACCGTCAGTCGCTTAATCGATCAACAGTCCACGATCTCGATCTCACCGACGCGCTGCTCTTGTCGCTCGCGCGGACGCTTACGCGCGATCGCTGCTGCAGGAGGATCACCCGGCCAGGGCATCGCCACGGGCACGCACACGAGCATAGCTCGCCTCGACGGAGTCGGTGGCGAGCTGGGTGGGGCGCATCGAACGGATCGCCACGGCCGCCTGGCAGCAAAGGACTCGCGGCAACGGCGACGCTGGCCGCTACGGAGACGCATTGTTTGGCAAGTAGTATCAAGGGCTAGACTACTATCACCATGAGCTTTGAGGTGCTCGCCGAAGAGCCCAATGTCGTCGGAAGTGCTGCTACTGCCGACGACGAGAAAAAGCGACGACGCAAGCGAAAGAAGTCCAAGAAGAAAAAGGGTTCTCGAGATGGAAAGGCCGTGGAGGAATTTTGCATGGAGGCTGGATTCACGGAGGACGAGGTCGCGTTTGGTCGTGTAGAAATGGAGGAGCGAGGACTTGCTGCTGACAACCCAGAGATCGTCAAAATCTACCTTGAGACCAAACGCAAGCGTCTCGAAGAGCACCGTTTGGCAGCCTTGTCGCGCGACTCAAATCCAGCACCACGCGCCTCGGCATCAGCAACGGCACCGGCATCGGTAGCGGTATCGGCACCAGCATCGGTACCGGCACCGACATCGGAGCCTGCTCAACCTGTAGTTTCAGCATCTCATCCGATTCCATTGCCGAGTCCAGCACCGTCCATGTCAAATTCGTCGCCGCCACCAGCTCCCGCTCCGGTCCCAGCGACTTCATCAGCATCAGTACCAGCACCAACACCTCTGCCCACAAGCACTCGCGATCGTCTTCTTGCTGTCATGGATAACGTCAAAGAGGTGAGTGTCGTACTAGACGGCATGATTATGTGGCTGCAGACTGCCGGCGACCAAGAGCGCGTTGTGCTTTGTGAGCACGACGTTTTGACCAAGCTCTTCACGCTGATCATGTCGTCGATCGCTTCTTCTCCGGATCCACTCGCTCACGCCTCGCTCACTGCGCTCAAGCGTCAGCTCGGTGGCCTTCTCGACAACCTCCTTCAGGTGACTTCGGGGACGCTCGCGGAAAGCGCCGGGTCTCTCATTGACGCTGCCAGCCACCTGCGCGGCGCTAGCGATGCTATCGACGCTATGGCCAATGTCGCAGCGCTTGCCATCTCTCAACATGCGACCAAAGCCTCGGCCCCTGACGTTGCAAGTCATGCAGGAGACGTGAACGTGGCCCCTGCGAGTATTTCCAGTCTCCCTGAGGGCGAGAACGTGCTCACTCAACTTGAACAAAGTTTGCTTCCGGCCGTGCCTCGTGGCGACAAGCTTGTTGTCCAAACAGGTGGCGAGCGCCTTAGTCCCGGCGAGGTAGGGCGACTCTTCAGACTCCGGGATACCGGCAAGCGCGCAGCAGAGGTTGCTGCCCGCTGCGTGGAGTTTGCCAAGGCCAAGAGCACCGATGCAACGTCCGAGCATACTCCGGGTACTGACCATCTGCATAACTTCGTGCAACAATTCCACGAGGAGGCCCAGAGCACAGCGCAGAATGCTTGTGCCGCGCAAAGCAATCTACTGGCTTTTGCAAAGGCTGAGCAAGATGCGGAGGGCCCTGATCCCGAATCTGTTCGAGCTGCCGCCAAAGAGGAACTTGCCGTTCTCAAGGCGGAACGCGCCAAGCTTGCCGCGGAGCTCGCAAGACTCGATGAGCGTATCGCGGCATCGTCAAGCTCGTTGCGGGCGCTCGACGAGCAGATTTCAAGCGACAAGGCATCCGCCGAAGCACAACTCGAGACGCTTCGCTCGCAAGCAAAGTCTGCCGCGACGCTCGCACAAGATGCGCAGCAGAGACTTGCCGCAGCCACCCGTATGCAGCGCTTCGGAGCAGACCTCTCATCTATTCTGCGAACTTGCAGTGCCCCTGCAACCCCAGCCAACGAAGTTGTACAGTGGACCACAAGAGCTTCGCTTGCTATGGACAGGTATCTGGCCGTTGAGGCTGCATGCACTTCGTTCATCAGGGCTCGTGTGCAAGGTGCCGAGGCGCGCATCACCGAATTTGAGACCAAGGCGTCAAACCTGAATTCAATTGGCATGCAAACTCTTGCAGATGAGGCTGCCTCACGATGCGAACAGGAGCGAAAGCACAAAGCGGAAGACGAGGCGACGCTGGAAGCGCTCAAGTCCGCCGCACAGACTCTGGCTGCTTCAATCCCAAAACTGATCGACAGCGACCTTCCTTTGTCTGCTGTTTCTGCGCTGCACCGTTGCAAGGACCATCTTGAGAAGATTGGCCTTCAAATCGACCTGTCGAGCTTGCCATCTGCATCGACTTTACAGGAATCGATGTCTGGCAAGAAAGCTCGGCTCCAACCTCCTCCATCCAGCCCTCTGAAAGTCGAGCAAGCAGCCGCGCCAGCCGCTCCCAAATCGTCGTGGTCAGGATGGGGTAAACCTCCTCAATCCATGGCTCAGGGGCTCTCGATGCGTGAAATTCTTGCTCAGGAAAGCGCGGGCAACCTTGATGACGGCGCAAAAGACCCGAAGGAGCCGCCAGTTCAAACTGAAGACGTAGCATCAACCTCAAGCGGCGAGGTCAAGCCTGTGGGTAGTAGGCCCGAGGCAGAATCAGGTCAACTTATCAAGGACGATGTCAAGGTCAATGACGATGTTCTCAAGCATGTAAATGAAAACGATGCTGACATCGTTGCATCTTCGGACCAAACCACAAACACTCAATCTGATGGCGTGTCCGGTGAGGAGAAGGCGTCAAAGACCGATGGCGAGAAAAGTGAGTTTGACGCTGCTGCCATCGCCAGCGATGCCGATGCCGACGTCGAATCTGAGGCAGATGCGGCAGATAACGTCGAATCCGAAGCGAACGTCGATGCTGCAGCAAATGTCGAAGTCTTCTCTGCTGATGACAATAACAATGCTGCCGCGGATCCACAGACGGATGCTACCACTGGCGATGCCGATGCCGACGTCGAATCTGAGGCAGATGCGGCAGATAACGTCGAATCCGAAGCGAACGTCGATGCTGCAGCAAATGTCGAAGTTTCCTCTGCTGATGACAATAACAATGCTGCCGCGGATCCACAGACGGATGCTACCACTGGCGATGCCGATGCTGGCGTCGAATCCATGTCAGATGCGGCAGATAACGTCGAATCCGAAGCGAACGTCGATGCTGCAGCAAATGTCGAAGTCTCCTCTGCTGATGACAATAACAATGCTGACGCGGATCCGCAGACGGATGCTGCCACTGGTGATGCCGATGCCGACGTCGAATCCGTGGCAGGTGCGGCAGATAACGTCGAATCCGAAGCGAACGTCGATGCTGCAGCAAATGTCGAAGTGTCCTCTGTTGACGCCGAATCTAGCTCTGGTACCGGTGCTGAGAACGTCGAGGCTGACACTGACAAGGACGATGGCGTTGACATCAGTCCTGACGCTGATCCCGAGAGTATTGCTTGCAAGCAGGAGCCTCCTTTCGCGTCTGATCATAGCAAAGCAGACACTCTGAGCGACAATTTTGACGGGTCGAGTGCTAACGCATTGGTGGCTAATGCAAACGGGATTGAGAGTGCCAGTGTAGAGACAGAATGCGACCAGGAGGATGAACAAAAGCCATCCCCAGAGACTGAGCTTGATCAAAATGCGAGCGGAATTGACAACGCGACGGCCGCCGATCAGAGCGAGGAGGCCTTATCCGCAAAGGCTGCTGGTGGCGGCATTCGAGACGAGGCGGGAAGTGAGGAGACCCCGGAAACCCCAAGTCGCGATAATGCAGAGAATGAAAAGGAGAACAACCAAGCTGGAGTCGTCAGCGCCGTGGACACATCCGAAAAAGACCGCAACGGAGAAAGCAAATCTGACAGTCTTGTCGGCAAGAGGGAAGAGGGTCCCGCAGATGACGAGGAGGGCCCTGCAGAGGACTTGGAGCCCAAGCAAGGAGGCGTCCCGAGACGGGGCGTCAGCAGGGGCGATGAAGAAGAGGAGGATGCGAACCTCGATTGATTTGGGCGCATTTCCATTCGCAAACAGGTAAGAATATAAACCCAAACTTACCCTCCCCCCCCCCCAAAAAAACACATACAAACACACACAAAAGAAAAGCAATTTTATTCACACAGATGATTGCAGGATGCGTTCCTGCTTGTGCTTTTGTAAGTCAATGTCAGCCCTAACGTTGATAACTTGCTGGTGCAAGTCAGCTGCACGCTCGTCAATGGCTTCAATCTGTAAAGCCGTGTCTGGGTCAAGCTGATTGAAAACGCGATCGTCGTATTGCGTAAGAATAGTTTGCGTCCTTTGCTCAATCTTGGCGAGCTTTTCTTCGACCCGAGATGGTACACCGTCGGCAGCTTTGGTGAACTTGGCGCGAATACTTTGCACGAGATTCTCGAGACCCGGGTCGCGTGCGAGCGTGGAGACAGGCTCTTGCTCATCGGCCCGCTTGATGCTCGAGAGAACGAGGTAGACACGGGGTGCAAAGAGGTCTGCAAATTGGCGACTCGCCACAAATAACGACGCTGAGGCGCGAACGACTGGCTGATGGTCGGCGAGCTCCAGCGCGTCCGAAGACGTGTCGAGAGGTGAAGATTCTGGAAGATTTTCTAGATCTTGGTCGTGGTAAAAGGCGCATTGCAGCACGCGATATAAGCCCGTCATCTCAGTAGCGACGCCAGTCTGTCGCGCCGCGACCCGAGGGTTGGGAGAAAAGTATATGTGCGACCCCAAAGCGCCCAGGCCGTGGGTTAGAGCTCTTTTCAGTGTAACGAGATCGGGAACACCGACATATACGATGGAAGCCGTGGCCGGATCCTTGCGTGCCCAGAGCTCACGCCACAGTGTCGCGTTGAAAATCTTGACAGCCCTATAGATTCGCAAACGCACTGACATCGATTGTCTCGTGTCAGCTTTGCCGCTTGTAATCTCGTCCGTGTCACTCTCGCTCCTTACGTCAAGTTCGCGAGTTTGCCCTGAAGCTTCTTCGTTCTGTTGCGCCTCTGCAACGGTAGCAGCAAGAGCATTGAGTTCGGGTGGAACGCTCGTTGATGCAGGCATGCTCGTGGCGTCGCCGTACAGCATTTGAACAGCGACCCGTTTGACGACAACCCCGGAATCGTCAGTGACGCCTTGCATGACTTCAGCCATTGCAACCGACTCGTGAAGCTCGAGACGCGCCCGGCGCGAGAGTTGCGCAAACGCCTTTTCCTCTTGCTCAATCGTAGCTCTCTCCTCTTCGATGAGAGCCTCAAGTAGCTCGCGGTGCTGTTTTCTGGCCTTGAGCAGTTCGCTCTTGAGATGTTCAAAGTTCTGATCCCTGAGCCGCAGCTGGCGCATGCGCTCGGCGTGAACTTTCTCTCGGCCTTTAGTGACGACCTCTTGCAGTTTAGCGAATTGCCCGAGAAGCTGCTCTTTCAAGTCCTCGGCTTCCCTGACGCTCTTGAGCCTAGCAAGCTCAATTGAGCGCAACTCGTCTTTGTGCTGGCGCTGTAGTTCGTCGACTTTGTCGTGAAAGTCAAGCTGGCGTTGTAGAAAGGTGTCCTCGGCGCGTGCGCGGTCATTGTCTTCGACACGTTCGTCGTCCAGCTCGTGTAGCGTCTTGAGGACACAGATGGCAAAAGAGCGATAATTCTCCTGGTACACAACGGGACAGGCTCCAAAGAGCGCGCTTTGCATTTTCAGATTCCGAAGCTGTGGTAACACCGACAGTCTCTCAAGTTCTTTGAGCCTTGAAACCCGGTTACGCGAGAGATCGAGGTCACGAAGGTACGTGTTTCCTGCGAGACCACCGAGTTCGCGAATTAGATTTCCTTGTACGCAGAGCTCGCGGAGGTCGGTGAGATTTTCGAGATTCTCGAGGCGTTCAATGCGATTTTCCGCGAGCCACAGGCGTCGTAGTCGTGGGCAGCGTTCGAGGTTTTCGATTTTAGAAATCCCGCATCGTGTGACGTAAAGCTCTGTTAGATTCGGCAAGGCATTAAGATGCTCGAGTTTGCGAACGCTCGGTTGTTTCGATAGAGTCAGTGACCGGAGCGTGGCTCCGAGACATCGCAAATTGGGCACGCGCTCTAACCGAGTGTCGATGAGCGTTATTTTCTGGACACTCTTGAGCTCTTCAAAGTGCTGTGAAGCCGAGGTGTCGGTGAAGATCACCTCGAGCTGCTGCAGCCTGCTGGGGTCTTCGTCGGCGCCGCAGGCCTCTTCCACAAAGTTGGCCGCTGTCGCGGCGATCTCGACGTCCGCCATTTGCAAGTTGGCAGAGAGCAAGGCAGACCACGCACGCCGCCAAGAGCCTCTGCGAAAGCTGCCTCGGCCGCGCGGGCTACACGCGCGACGTGCTGGTGCAATAAGGGGTCTTAGGCGGCTTTCCTCGGCCTAGCAACGCCACGGGTGAGCGCTTTTGGGCTGTCGCGATGATGTCAGTATACTACTAACCACCTACTTACTACAGGGGACTCCGATTGTAACGGCAAGGAAGATGAAGGGAGAGGGAGCTGAGGAGCACTGCGACGTGTTGGGACGCATGGGGATGGGTCGGGATGATTTGGGTCGAGCATGCCCGTGCATCGCATTAGCGTGGCACTACTCGTGACGCTGCAGACCGTGTTCGTCATGGCAAAGAATTTGGCACAAATGTATAGCATAAGAAAGACTTGCAGATAGGCTAGTGGAATACTGCGACGATGTATGAAAATACCGACCTCAGTTCTCGGCCTCCAGCAAGAGCAATAGCGCCAGCAAGCAGCAAGATTGACAACAGGTGCAGCCAAGCAAATCAGAGCAGTAAACGAGAAAAGAAGGAAAAGAAAAGAAAAGAAAAGAAAAGAAAAGAAAAGAAAAGGAACAAATAACTTTGGGGAAAAAAGGAAAACGTATACAACGAAAAGAAAAGGTTATGCATCATCGTGGTCATGGGGTATGGAGAGCACGCTGACTTTTTGGAAAAGATTAATTCGTGCGAAAAGAAAAAAAGAGTTGTCCATCCCCGAATTTGAAGAAAAAAGAACACGAGCACACAGAGAAAAGACGCGAAACGATACGTCCCATGTCTGTGTGGGAATGTGTGCGCGTGCGCACGTGGAAATCTATGTACTCGCATCGCAAGTTGAAGAAGCATTGTCCGAACGCGAAAGCTGCATAAGCAAAAGTGCGCCGTCCTCAGGACGAGATATGATGGCACCGCTGTTCGTATTGCCATGTACAGGCACGGGCACAGGGTGCTTTGCAGCGCACCGCAGAGCGGGAAACAATGATGCAGATGTGGATAGCACAATGGACTCTTGCGTTTGTTGCAAGTGTCGGTAACTTTGCATGTGCTGCATGCGCTGCCAGCGTAGCTGACGTTCGCGCATCTGATGTATTTGCAAGAGGTCCGGAAGGGCCATGGAAGGGAAAATAGACGTCGGTGACGCGTGCGGCGCCAGCGTCAGGGGAGAAGGCGCTGGCGTGCCGAGCAGCATAGACGAGGTCGGTGCTGTTTGCGCGGGTTCACGTTTGGGCATGACGGAAGAGGCATGTTGCAGCGCAGAAAGAATGGCCATCTTTGCGGAAGGCTCAATTTTGCGCTTCTTGTTCGCACGATCAGCAAGGTTGCAGGCAGCAAACTCAGGCGAGCGCATCGTGGACGCTGGTATCTGCGGGCTTGGCGGCTGTAACTGTGGGGTTTGCTTTGCGGCACGAATAACGGGTGACTCCCGAGCTAGACGCTTGAGGTGGCGATCATACTTGCGCGCCTTGGAGTAGAAACGATTCTTGACGCTAAGGTCGGTGCGTCCGGGGAGGTGTTTGGCAATCTCGGCCCACAAGTTGCCATAGAGTTTCTGATACTGAAAAAGGATCGCGTCCTCCTCCGCCGTCCAGGACCCCTTTTTCACCTTGGGACAGAGGTGGTTCCTGTATCGATCACGGCATTGCTTGGCAACGCGCCCGGGGAGTTTCTCTGCGACCGAAGGCCAGGCCTCGAGGCCGTGTTTCTTGACGGCATCCAAGAGAAGTGTATCTTCTTGAATCGTCCAGAGCTGCTTGGGCGAGCTGGCGATACTGTGACGCTTGCGGGGCGCCTTTTCAATAATTGACAGCGCGATGCGCAGCACCTGCGCCTGGGACGTTGGCGACGACGTCGACGATGACGACGACGACGACGAAGAAGAAGACGTCGTCGTCGTCGTCGTCGTCGTCGTTGCGAGTTCATCGTGCTCCATGCTGACTTCCGCCTGCTCCGTGGTAGTATAGTATACTCGTTCTTCTTGGTCTTCTCCTTGTCGCCTTGCTGCTCCTCAGAGACAAGAGGCACAAGGGAGATACTATGGGGTCCGTCGGTCACGCGCTCGCCGAGAACCCACGCCGGGCGTCTCTCCGCGCGGCGCGGCTCCCGCGCGGGCGCCTTCGCTCCGGCGCCGGCGCTGGCCTCGCTGCGCCTGCGCGCGCGCCTCGCCCCTCCCTCGCGCGCGCGTCTTCTCGCGGCCGGCGCGCGCGAGGCCGCGGGCTGCGCTCCCGCCTCCGCGCGACCCGCCGCGCTGCGTCCTCGAAGCCCGTCTGCTCTGCCTGGGACCGGCGCGAGGGACCCGAAAAAACTCGCACTCGAGGCAGCCGCAATAATGGAAAGAAAGAATGAATGAATGAATGAAAGAAAGAATGAATGAATGAATGAATAAATGAATGAATGAATGAATGAATGAATGAAGGGAATGAAAAGAAAAGAAAACAGGGGGTGTGCACTCGCCTATCTTTCGGGAGGCGTTTGCTTGCTCGCGTGCTTGCTGGTTGTTGGTTGGGTTTGTTTGTTCGTTTGCTTGTTGATTTGGCTGGGTGGGTGGGTGTTTTGTATAACGAGGCTTCGCGCGTAGTATCTGGGCAGCGCACGCCACCACGGAACGTGATGGATGCTTTGTCTTGGTTTCTTATTTGCCTGTTGTTGTTGTTGTGGTTGTTGTTGTTGTTATTGTTGGTTTTTAGTTAATCTTAGCTGTTGGGGGCGCTGTGGCAGCTGAGAATGAAGGTATGAAGCGTTGAGAAAGCAGCCTGGTCGGGCGGATCAGAGCAAGGTGGAGCAGCGTGCAAAGAAGACGGAAAGAAATCTGTGCTGTTCAAGTATGGATCGTGCTCTTTGCAGTCCACGAGGTATAGGTTCCTTGCGGTTCGGGGTTGAGATTGTTTCTCCAAAAAGACTTTAGGCCGGTCTATATACCACCATAAATCAGCGGCGTGCAACCCCCCCAAAAGGGGGCCGTGCGTCTTTAGCTCCGGCCCGCCAGCCAGGTCCACCGCCTTTCAAGTCACACGCGAGTGCAAGTCTTTCACATAAGTAGTACTACGTAAGTGAGTCTGTCGCACACGCTCATCATGGTTAGTTTTGTCAACGTAGTCCTATACGCATATGAAATAGTAATACGTACATGCATGATGGGTGACCCGAAGCAGCCAAAGATGGAGGCCAGCAGCGCCATCTCGTGATTGTCAGCTGGCACCTGCCTTGGCTCCTTCCTGCCTTGGCTCCAGCAGGGCTCGAGACAAGATATTTTTTATCCTCCAACACAAGATGCAAGAGGGGGTGTGTGCGACAGGCCTAGATCAAAGTCGAGAAGATGTCGGCTGACCTCGAGGCCGACGCTTTGGGACTCGGAGAGGCATCGGCGGATAGCGACGAGGGCTCTGAAGCTGCAGCTGGGGGCTCTGCTTACGTCGACGACAGCAACAGCGGCGTCCACGCTCTTTCAACCCAAGATACCGAGTCAAAAGGGCTCAAGGCAAAGAATGAGCACGGCGACGCTGCCACGAGCTCCGAGGCACCAGACTCGCAAGAAGACCACAACGCGACGGGGCCGCGACGGACAATCGACGCGGCAACGTTTGCTGACGACCTAATCAGAGAATTGAAGAGGCAGAATCCACCGCTCGTCCCGCGCGCGGCAAACCTTCGCACCGTGCTAGGGCTTCCTGATGATGTTCTTCTTGTGAGGACTGCAGATCTTGTCCGCAAAGCCATGGACGAGCTGGCGCTTGGTCTGCACTGGCACTTGATCTACACGCTCGTACATTCCGCCTGGCAGGCCCACCTTTTCAGTAATTTGGGACTCAGTACACTCAGATTCCGAGGGAAACCCGTCAAACAGCCTGGCAATCAGCCTCGACGAGCAAAACGTATCCGCTATCCGGAAGTCGAGCTGCGTGTGCGGAGCGATGCCGATGGTGTGGTTCGTCTCGAGGGTCTCGACGCTTTTTTCAACGTGCGATCGCTTGACTTTCGCGCCCTGCTCAATCATGTTGTACGCGTGAACACAACGCGACGCGGCGTATGGACATTTCGTCGCAAGCGTGGCACAGGCACATACTACCCCGAAAACGTGGTTCGTTCCGCACAGCTCTTAGGCAATTGTGCCAATTTCTTCTCGCACCGAAACGCGGTGGTGCCGCGCACCGTCTCGCCGGCCCCTGGTGACGCTGCAAGTGACTTTGCGGCAATCAAGGAGCGGGAGGTGCAAGTAAGCACAGCCTTTTTTACCGCCGTTGCGAGTTGGACAACAAGTTTGGAAGCGAAAATACATAAACTCAAGGCTATGCACGCACCTGAACGCACCGCTGATCAGCTTTATGCCCATGACAAAGATTGGCTGCATGGACTGTGTCGGTCCATGTTAGATGTGAGCTGCACTCATCTCCGTGCTGCAAATAGCATTCGCTTGCTCTTTCTCAAGATGGCCTCAGTCCAGCGCAGCGCCGAGGATACTCCTTCTGCGGTCGATGCGCTTCGAAGTCTTTCGTCTCGTCTCGAGCACCTCGACGAGGAAGACGAGATTGCAGACGAGGACACGGAGAGTGTCACAAAAACTGATGCGAAGGGTCGTCTTTTGCGTGGCAAAGCCGGAAACAACGCCGTTCAAGGAGCGCTCCATTCAAGCGTCGCGCCGCCTGCAATTATTGCTGCGCCACATCCTGCGAGCGGTGCCGAAGCCGACCCTCGCGAAGTTCGCTTTGCGCTTTATTCCTTATGGACACGATTTGGCGCACCCGATCCCGAATCGCACGCGAGTGTCGACGATGATGGGAATGCTGACGATGACAATGATACAGAAACGCGCAGTGAAGTTAGCGCCACCTCTGGACGGAGTCGAACACGGTCTCGAGCGAGCACGGAAGATGGGGACGCATCTGCGCGTTGGTGTCCCAATGAGGCATTGGAATTTGGCACCGTCCGTGTAACGCGCTACGAATTTCAAAATCTAGGGACGCGTCCTTGCCTGGGGGTTCGCGCCTCCTTTACCGTCGATCCACTCGGAGTGACCCACGTGGATCTCGTACACCGCATGATCGACGTGACACTCTTGACGCTTCGGCAAGCACTCATGGAAGCTGCCACGCGCTACATGGAAACGAGGGCACTGGAAAAAGCTCAAAATCTCATTGTTGCGCACGTTGTGGAAAGTGCGTTACTGGTCAAAGCACATGGTAAGCGACTACACGTTGATTGGGACACGCTCAAAACGACGGGTTTGCAGAATTCAAAGGTGGCCATGTTTGACGAGGCTGCCTACGACCCCGTGGGAGGCCACCTTGAGCTCTTCTGCTCCTTTGCTCGTCGTCAAGACGTGAGCGATGTCGTCGCCAGTCAGCTGTGGTCCGCGAGCGACGTGGTGCAGCACTTTTTCAGATACGAGCCGCGATTTGCGGACCCACGATTTGTGGCTGAATTCCTACGTCGGCTCGTTCACCCACGAACGGGCGCGGCACTTTTTCCCGAAGCAGCTGCCATGATTCAGGTCCGCGATCGCATTATGCATCACTTTCATCTTATTCACGCGGAAGAGTATTCGATTACTGAGCTGTACACGGATCATGGAAGTATGCAAGGCCTCATCCAAAAGGTTTGCACATCCTTGGGGGTTGATCCACGTATGGGACGCATGGCTGTGCTCTCTGCCGCGATGGACGACCTCGAAGACCTGATCGGACACTATAAACGCTGGCGTGCGCGGCAAAATGCCGCATTTCATCAATTCGCCACCGCGGAACGTCTTGTTTTGGCTCAAAGTACTGTCAGGGCTCTGCTTGCTGCATATGACACAGAGACAGACACCATGGATCGCGGCCTTCGCAAGGATCTTGCGGCGGAAGATGGATCGGGCGAGGCGCTCAAGTATCTTATGGACCTCTTTGGCCCCATTCCCGAAGCCGGAGCCGAAGACGACGACGACGACCCCGAAGAAGACAATTTGTACAATGTACTGGGTAGCGACGGCGATCATTCCAGCGATGGCAAGGGCGACGAGGAGGCTGACGTTGATGGTGAGAGCGATGACGCCGGCAAGAAGAGCAATGTTTCCGATGAAAAGGACGAATGAGCTCGTAGCCAGGCAGTCAGACAGTTAATCAATCAATCAGTCGGTCAGACAGACGGCCCCACTGCACATGGCGCTTCTCTTTGCTTGAGCCGACGATACGTGAGTGCCTACTTAGTAGAGTCGGCGACGTTGGTTGCTTGTAAAAGCAGTGATATCTTATCATGTTCGAGGCGCAGGTCAGCGAGGGAAGTGTCGATCATGCGAAGTTTTTCGGATGCAAGCTGCTGCTCCTGCAATGCCTGGGCGGCCTTTGCTTCTTGGTCGCGCATGTGCTGGCGCACAAGATTGAGCTGCGCCTGTGCTGCTTCGACTGCTTCCTGTGCGACCTTTTCTTCAGCAGCAAGAGACGCTTGTGCCGTGTGAAAAGCTTGACACTTTTGCGCCGCGCGCTTCTTCATCTCCCCTGCGCCAGCGCGTTGGTTGTCAAGTATACGGATTCGCGTCTCAAGCGCGGATAGAGTATCGCGATACTCGACACTGCCTCGACCCGCATTTTCGCTTTGAGAACTTCGCTGCAGAGAGTTCTGTGATGTGGCGGACGATTCGGGCCGTCGATGATGCAGATGGTGGGCGCGGCTTTGTAGAAAGCTCTCGATAATAATTTGTAAACTTTGGTTCACAGCCCAAGATTGAATTTTCTCGTTGCAGACAGGACATGAGCCCAGGACCCCGTCTGCTTGACTGTTGACGCAATAGCGCTGCAGGCACCCTTTACAAAAGGAGTGACCACAGCCAAAAACGAGAACTGGGGCTCGCGCGTCGCCGCGCATCAGCTCATAGCATATTGGGCAGCTGTGACTCATGAGCTGCGAGGAAAGATACGTTTGCAAGTGCTCGGCTGGATTATTATTGCTCGTTGTTGCCGGAACATCTTGCAGTATGGCACTTGCTTGGGAATTGGGCTCTGGTGGCGTCGACACGGGCGGCTGTGTTGGGACGACTCGGGACTTTTTACCTTTGGCAGGACCACGCAATGTCATTGACGTAGCCGTGGCAGGTGCTTTTATTTTCTTGCTATTGCTACGCGTCGCATTTTTTTTGGCTTTGGTCTCCTCGGCTCGATCTCGAAGCCACTAGGTACTCTCTGCGTGAGTTGAATTGTCAAAAACTGAGGAGCGCAAGTGCGCACACTCTCCCTCGCGCGCTCTGTGTCTCTCTTGCGAGAACTTACTCGTTCGCGTCGTTTCTCCACTTCGCGTAGCATGGTCACAAGGTGTTCTGATGGCTGAAAAATGACCCAATCAGTCAGTCCGTCAATCCGTCAGTCGTCCTGATGGTCTTGCTCTGTCAGCAGCATGCTTGAGAGGAAGAACGAAAGTAGCCGTTGGAAAATAATTTTATCTTCGTAGTGACCCTTGGATGGTGAAGGCTACGTACGGTGCAAGCCAAAGCTAATGGGGCATTAAAAGGGAGCTGCAGTGAAGGGCTGGGATGCAGAAGAGAGAGCAGGTATAAGATGATGTGAAGACAAATTGCAGCGTCAGTGAGTAGATGTCACTTCGTCGTCATGAACTTTTTGAGGAATCGACTCGAAAGTGAAGAACAAGAAGCAAGAAAGAAACCGGGATTTAGAAATCGTTGAACAGATTGTTTGTTAGACTAAACACAGTGTTTGACGGCACTACTGCCATTCGTCAACCTACTTTGAGGAAAGTAAACAAATTCCGCCCTTTGTTGCTTTGACTTTTGCGTGTAACGTCGCTTTGTCTTTGGTTAAGCGGAACCTTGTTCCCAGCGGAACCTTGTTCTCTGCTTATCGTAGCCCGCGCGTTTTCCTCTTATTGTTATTGATGTAGTTGCTCTTGCGAGTCATATTTTTCTCGCAAGTGGGGGAGCGAGCTTTCATCTTTTGCACGAACGCAGAACTTGTTGACTCACTTCCTTTGGCGAAAAGAAATCTTCGGAACAGGCTCAAAAGTGATGAGGTAGTCTGGCATGGCCTGGTGCGCATCAAAGATGCCAATGAAGTTCGATTCTTCAGCATCGACAAAGGTTGGAACACGATTGAGAACCGCGTCGTAAAGGCTGTACGGAGTTTCCTTACCAATGCAAGGAGGTCGTACCCGCTTTGTGTAGTTCGGCACACTGCAAAGGTTTCCACAAGCGACTCGCGCAAGAATAATTTGATGTTCCTCATCAGAAATCTTGTGCGCATAGTGAACCGCCGGCACATTCGCACGAAGGCAAAAGTGAATGGAGCGTCCGATGCGGTTTGTCTCTTTGCAGACACGAGGATCGAATCCTTCGGAACCGAGACAGACCCCGCTGGGCTTATTAGTACTCGTGCCGTGGAACATCCAACGTTCATTGATCGCTTGGAACCCAGGCTTGAACTTCAGTGCGACGCAGTTGCTGCGGTACAAGACCTCTCGGTACGGGTTGTGAACCCTCTGGATACGCTTAATTTTCAGCATATGTGTCTTGTTTTCAGCAATGCGAACGCCACCTTCAAGCGTACATTTCTCGACAGAATTCCAACGCTTAGAACCCGGGAAGACCTCCAGATACCCATTTGTCTTTGCAGCGGTGTATTTCTTGCGCATGGCAATGTGGAAAGAATTTTCCCAGAGGTCAAGCCATTCCATCCGGCTCAGTTTATCGCGGAATTCATCGAGAATCTTTTGCGTGTTTGGGCATGGTGGAACGGTGGTGACCGAGATTGCGAGCCGATCCTCGCCCGAGTCGCCATTCACTTGCGCAAATTGCATGCGAATCTGCAATTTCGTTTTCGTGGCTGACTTGAGTTTTTCCATGATCTTTTCGCCTTCGGAAGAAAGTGCCTCCGTGATTACGCTACTCGTCACAAAAGTTTCGACATCCAGCTCGATTGGTTCTGGCACGTGGACAACAGAGTGTCGTGCGGTGGCCTCCTCCTCCGTGCCACATGTTGGGGCTTGACTTGTCTCGGTCTCTGCAGGTTCCGTTTCAGGTTCTGCGTCTGACCTCACCACGTTCTTGACACCATCCAAAGCCTGTACCTTGACCTGAACGTGCTGCTCGGGTTCCACCTTGGTCCTTTTCGCCTTGCCACAGGGCACGTCTCCGTTGGCGCCTCGCTTCGTGCCATGCGTCGCAAAGTCGTCTCCAGCGCCAGCTTCTCGACGCTCTGCGCCCATTCGCCATGCTGCGTCGCCACACTCGAACGTCATCATCGTCGACATCATGAAACTCTCCTCCTGTGACGACCAACCGATCCTGCTTGTGCCCCAGAGCCGACGCGGAGTTCGTTCGGGGTTTGCTGTTTAATCTCTTCTCCTCCCAGCCACTCCCCGCTCTCAAGAGAAGTGCCGAGGCCGACGATAAGCGGGGTGGGTTCTGCAACACCTAGGTTCTCCCGAGTACCCTCCACGCACGGTCCGCGCGCCGGGGGGGGGGGGGGGGTCCTTGTTGAGTGCAGTCCTCGTCGGCAGCGTCGAGAGCGGCCGCGGCCGGGTTACGGTTCTGCCTGACTTCGCTGTCTCAAGGGTCAGCTGTAGCACGATTTTTTAAGAGAAAAATGGAGTCGAAATGATTCGAGATTTTCGTGACATGGCGATCAAGGGCAAGAGCGCGGGTCAAGGGCGGCTCTCGCTGCGCTCTCCCTGCGCTCTCGCCGCGCTACGGCTAGGCCCGGCGCCCTCGAGCGCGGCCGCGAGAGCGGCCTGGAGAAGCGGTCGGAACGCGAGGCGAGTCGGCGCGGGGATCTCGGGGACGGCGAATACCAACGCAGGACGACAGAGCATCGAGCTGTCCATTTCTTGGCTGCACACACCGGCGAGGCGGCCAGATGGCGGCGGTTGTGGACTTGGAACCGGGCCCGTTTGCGCCTGGTCTCGTTGGACTCTCTAGCTCCTTAGGCTCGCGCTGCCGTTTCTGCGAGAAGACTAGGCATCAGTTATATAATTTTAGGAAAATTGCTGTATCACGTTTTCGCAAAGTCTGTCAGGTGCACTGAAAGAGTGGATTTGTTTCGACAGACGCACACTTTTAGAATCTCATGAGATTGCAAGTGAAAAACGCGATTGTACTTCAAGCTTGGGCATGATTCAAAGCACAAAAGCTATTCATCGTAGGCCTATACATACTTTTTCTTATTGGAAACCAAAACTGCGATTCCACCCTCTGCTTCATCTACCGGTTCCCCAAGCACGGGAATTGCAGCCAGAAATCGTGATACAACGCAGCCTGAGTTTGGGCGCAGCAGACCATAAAATCTTGACCTACTAAATCCCTGTTCTGTCCGCCTACTACTACGAGAGAAAACGGGTACTAGAAGGCGCAGCGATCTACGATACCACTGGCGTGATACGCCGACGCATTGAGTTGCGTCACTACCGCCTCTAATCCTATGCCCAGCACGGCGTCTGTCCAACTGGAAAAATTCCTTGAGGGAACCTCAACGCTGAGAACGTCTAGGAAAATTAGGTTTTCGAGACGTGTTTTTTATTTAAAAACTAAAGTGCTCCGGCAAAGCGAAGCCGGCAAGCAGACAAAGCGCGGTGTTGGTGCTGATTTATTTATTTCTCTTGCAACTTTTGGCTGCCGATGTTATTTCGATTGATGGACGAGCTCTTTTCTTCATGCTGTTTTCATTGAGTGAATACGAGCAGGCAGAATTCGAGGATGATGAAGTGAGACGTCTGTTAAGCGAGCACCACTCTTACGGTCAGCAAGATTTTGTTCATGTGGCATGAAACTCGTTGCTTGCTGCGAGGAAGAGGCGACCATTAGAAACGCAGACCCATACGGTAGACTCAGGACGCAAGACTGCTCATTTACGGGGCTCTTTCTCGCAAAAAACAAAATGTTTTCGGACGATCGTCCTGCAAATAAGGACCAATATCGCAATGCTTTCCGAAATATGGGGTCCCTTTTATGAATCCACTTGTCGCGATGACAGCTAGGCAGACCAATTCAAGCTCGCTTTGATGATGCTGGTGGTAGAAGCTCACAAGTTTTGAAGTAAATTGAGGGAAAACGCGATAAAGCCTCAATAAAATCGACAGGGAAGACGTATTCTCAAAGGTAGCACGAACCTTCATGTTGCAAGCATAAATTTTGAAGTGTACCGCATCATGATCTTCGCTTTCGATATCAAGATTTTCGCGGGCATCAAAAATGATCTCACGCTAGAGAAGAGGGAGAAATACCCAAAGACCCTTGCGCAGCTTCAAAATGACATGAGACCAGAGGTGAACGCCCCCGCCGGCAGACAGACCATTCCAACCAACCAACCAACCAACCAAGCAACTAAGCAAACAGTCAAACAAACAAACAAGTCTTTTCTAATTCCAATCATACTATGAGTAGATTGTAATGCAAACGATCCTTGCTTTGCCGTCTTTAAAAGCGCGCTAGCCCTCTCTCTCTCCAACCCCAACTTACTTTCTCCTTCCAAAACCAAAAGAATGCAATGCAAAAAAAAAGAAAAAAAGTTGCCAAGGGCGAGACTCGAACTCGCGACCTATTGCTGTCTTTCAAAGATACAAGTATCTTAGTTGCTATGAGACAATCGCTACTAACCAACTGAGCCACCTCGGCTTGACAGATCTGCAGCCACTGGGTTTACTTGACTCACAGGCGCGTCCAAGATGATAGAATACAAAAAAACAAAAAAGAATGCCAAGGGCGAGACTCGAACTCGCGACCTATTGCTGTCTTTCGAAGGTAGATCTACCTTTGATGCTATGAGACAATCGCTACTAACCAACTGAGCCACCTCGGCAGGCAGTTGAGTGAACGCTTGCTGCGGCCGTCAATGGGCTCCGGGGCCGTCCTCTCGCGCTGTGCGCCTTGCGTCAGGCGGAAGAAAAGAAAGGCAAGCAGTCAAGCGCCACGCGGAACGCCAAACTCAGGGCCAGCCTAACTTCTTCGACAAATTTGAAGTCTGAAGTCAAGCCTAACGCGCATCTTGAACTGTGAGATTCCCTTCGAGTTGCGGATGATGGTGCGAAAACCTCATGTGGACTGGGAGAAAATGAAGATCTAGAAGCGTCTGCAAGTTTTCACTACCTGCACGAAAGCTGGTCATGCAGACAGCCGACTACGCTGGACATTGTCAAACGGCAGAACCCCTTTGCAACACTAAACTCTGGATTCAACAAGCACATGTGCCACACCAGACCATTGGTTTGTTCATTTTCCACAAACCCAAAACAGAAGCCTGCACAGTTGATCTGCAGTCCCGGCCTCGTGCATTTGTAAGAAACCTAAGCAGACATGCTATTCCCCTTCTCTTTGTTTTGACGTGCAATTTGCAATCAGCTCTAAGAAACACTTTACGAAGGGAGTGGTTGTGCGAGATTATGTTCTCGTCTATTTATAATCTATTATCAAATTTGAATAGAGTTCCTGGATCGCAGCTACTTTATTAGATTCTTAATGTCTCTGAAGCCGTCGATCTTTGATGTTGAGCTGACGAGTCTTGGGTCTACGACAACCTGCGCATGACGTACGAAACTTAGAAATTTGTTATATAAACGAGCAGCGTGGACTCTGCCTCAACGAAGCGAAATAGCTTCGAGCCGAGGTGGCTCAGTTGGTTAGTAGCGATTGTCTCATAGCAACCAAGATACTTGTATCTTTGAAAGACAGCAATAGGTCGCGAGTTCGAGTCTCGCCCTTGGCAACTTTTTTTTTGCATCTTTTTCTTTCCATGTTTATCTTCCCCCCCGGAAAGCTCTTTTTGGGTTTGTTGTGTGTGGGGCGAACGAGCGCCTGATTAGTCTCTGCGGCAAACAAACGAAGATATGATTGACAGGTGCGCGTCAGCTCAAAGTTCAATATGATGATTATGTTATGTTATGTTATGTTGTGTCATGCTTTGGTTTTGTTTTACTTTCATCGTATCAACTCAGATTCAACCATCGACCTATTAAAGGCTACGAAACGGCGGCGTGCTGCTCATGCCGCATCATTACCAAACATTTGCTGGAAGATGATAAAGGAGAGCGACATAAAGCTCCAAAGAAGGACGATCCAAACGGCCCACTTTGACTGGAAGGGACTCTTGAAGGGATTCGCCTCCTTGACCTTGGGATCCAGCGCATTTACACGATTGCGCGCCGCAACAACGAGCCAGCACGGAAAGAGAAACTCGAGGGCCAAACCAGCATAGCTGCCGGTAAACTCAACAATGAGACTCACGTCGTGGATGCAAAAGGCGACAATCACTGGAGGCACAGACACGAGCAGCGAGTATACGAGCCTCCTCGTTTCACTCAAGATTGCACTTGTCTCGCCACCGCCACCAAAAATCCGCACGCGCACGAAATCAAACCATGGCGTGAGATTGTTGCGCGTAGTAATGGCAATGAGGGGAAAGTTGGTAAAACATACAAAAACCGGCAGCAACGTGAGGAAGTCTCCAAAGAACGGATTCGTGCCCGAGCTGAAATTAAGAATGTAGATCTTCTGGATTGCGCACGTGTACGTATCAGGTGTCTCCTTGCAAATGAACTCTTGGTAAGAAGCAAAGGCAAGAAACGCGGTCGCGCACAACACCATGTACGTAATGAGAATAGCAACATAGTCGAGCGCCAAGATCTTCATGACACCTCGTCGCGCGACAGACTCGATAGGAAAGATAATAGACGGCAATGAATGGTGACACATGAACGAATACGTCGCAGCACCAAAGAGCTTCGGAAGTGCTTCGGGACGAAAACTTGGCAGGTCCACATCGGGCTCGTCCCCGTCCACTGCGCCACGGCCCGAACTCACGTGCCTCTCGTATCGAATTGCCGCTAGCATGATCATGGACACAAGAGCCACGTTTCGATATGTGCAGGTGAAGATTTGAAGGTGCTTGGTCTTTTGAAAGTTGAGGCACGACAAGGGAACGACGACCATCGCGAAAAGCCCCAGCCATGCATTGTATGCATATTCGCGATTTACTTCAATGGTCAATCCGAGACCGGGAATCTCGAACGAGTCTCGCTTGCCGGGAAACAAAGAGATCAGTGTCGTTGGCGTAGCTGAAGCGTAAATGGCGAGATCTCCATACAAGTAAACAGCAGTCACCGCCACCAAAATTTTGTACGCAGTCTCGCCCAAGAGAAGCTTGGCCATGTCGCCGAGCTCGAATTTGCGCCGTAGTTCGAAGGGTGTGTCTTCGAGCCGCCTCGTGTACTCCTCGTCGTCCAGGGGGACGCGCGCTGTGCCCTTTGCATCTCCTGAGCTCACCTCTTGGCCTGCTGCTTCTGCAGAAGAGGACATATCATACGAGAGAGCCCGGCCGCGCCGCTTTGGCCGCTCGCCGCGGCTCGTTCCGCTGGCGCTGGCGGTTGTCGGTGCTGCTTCTGCGGCTGTCTCGACCAGCTCGTACTTGTGGTCATCATGGCGCTTGTCGATCCGAAGAAAGTCCACCGCGTTGGCGGCTGCCATGGCCTCCACGACAAAGGTCGCCGTCGCAAAGGACACCGTGCCCAACACGCCCATGAACACGCTCGCCAGCGCATAGCCGGCTCCGTAAAAGACCGACGGCAGCGTCAGCGCCCCGAAGCCCACCACCAGGTTGAACACGTACACGAACGCGAGGCCCGACGAGTACGTCGCGCCCTCCTCCGCCGCCGCCCCGCCCGCCATCCTCGCTCGCGCGCGCGCCCCCGTGCCTGCGAGCGTGCCTGCGCGCGCCGCCACGCCCGCGAGCCGCCGGCGACTCGAGTCTGCAGCCGTTCCCGGTGTCGATGTCCACCTCGCCTGCTTAATTGATCGGTACACTCGGTCGAGGCAAACCTGCGCGATCCGACATAGCATGGCACGCAGGGCAGGCTTGGGATGCGAAGACAACAGCGCGAGGCATCTCCTCGCTGCGCAAGGCATCGCAAACCCGGCGCAAGGCATCGCGAGCTCATCCGCATCGCCCGCATCGCCTGCGCCGTCATCAAGAGCGTCCGATTGCGCGACCACGTCCCGGAGAAGCCGCCGCTTGGGAAGGATGTATATATAGAGCAGCTCGCCTTCGTACGAGACGGGACCGGGAGGGGAAGGGACTCTTCAGAATGGATGCGCGCACCTATGTATGACCTTGGCCTCGACGACGGCGACGCCCGTCGGTCGCTCTGGACCGCTGTGCCCGGCGCGGCTGCAGGCCGCTAGCCCTTCGCGTGTCTTCATCTGCACGCGAGGAAAGCGAAGCGCGGGGCTCGCGCGGCCTCCTCGGGTTGGCGGGGTTGGGTGACGGGCCAGATCAAGATGGGTTCGCCTTCTCTCGAGTGCCTCTTCTCGATACTGTCAGAGTCGAAGCGGCTTCGTCGCAGGCGACCGTGACGACGCGATGGGCCGCATGAGCGGCAGCGTGTACGGTGTCACGCAGTCCGACGAGGTCCTCGTGGCGGCGAGCTTTGACGACAAAACAGTGCGGGTTTGGAGCGCACAGGGGGTTTTGAAGTGGTGGAGAGGAAGACGCCGTACAAGGCTGGCGCGGCGCACGTCGCCGTTGAGGCCAGTCTCCTCGCCGTCGCAAGAAGCTTAGGCCTAGGGCTCTTTCTCCTTGACCTCGCCTCCGGCGGCATCCTGCATGAACTACGTGACCAAGCTGGTGGTGCACGACGTGCCGTCTTCGTGGGCAATAGTAATACTACGCATGTCTCAAGTTCTTAAGACGGATGTTGTCGGCTCCGGGACCCAACAACTTGCGAGTGCATTAGCACATTCACAATCGAGAAGAAAATTGATGACCTCACTGCGCATGACAATCTCGTCTCTGCTGCTTTGCATGACATGACAGGGCGGATACTTGCTCTCAAAAGTGGACAGCAACTTCACTCTCTGTCCAAAGCCACTCGCGAAGTTTGGGCGGTAGCAATGGCTTCTCAATCCCTGGTCAGTATATCCATGGATACGAAACTCAGCATCTGCGTCGTGCCATCGTAGTTTACAAGGGGATACGGACTCGATTCAATTCGTCGCGCTCAAGAGTCACTTGGTAGTTCGTGGTGGGTCGTTTGACGAAACGATTCGAACCTGGAATGTTTCGAATGCTCTACGCGATCACACAGACCCTATGCGATTGGTCTCTGTATTGGGCGTCACAATTATTTGCGCATCTGTCGATGGAGCTGTCAGGGTGTCAAATCTCGAAATCGGTACATTCAAGCGCAGACTGCATGGGTCCAAGAAAGGGAAATTGATTCGCTCATTCTTATTTGCCTACCAGGCGAATCGCCTTTTCCGAGCTTGTCTGCGTTTCCGGTTCTGTATCTCGGGTCTTTCTCCACGAAGTCATGTTTCATTGCCTCAACTTGGGCCTGGTCTTGCTATGGAAAACGGATCCTTGCACAATTGGACCAACCAATAATCCTTTTTCATTCTCAAACACATCTTCGTTCGTTCAGCTACCCCTTCCCCCCTCCCCGCGGTCGCCGCATCAGCGACAAAGATTGACGGTATGACTCCCCAGGTTATGGCTTTGTCTTGCTGCTGCTACTGCTACTTGGCCTAGGCCTACTGCTGCTTTCATTAGGTAGCTTGCTTTGTGAAATCCTTAAAAAATAAAAAATAAAATCCTTCTTTCCTTTGCCGTCGCCAAACTTAAAGGTCGTCCTCGGGCAATATCATATCATAAATACTACGCTGCGATCCTAGCATGGACATCGTCTCGCGGCCGCTGCCGCAAGGCTCGCGGCAAGTGAGCCGCAGCGCCTTCGCACTGCTCTTCGCCGAGGCCTTTCAGTACTGCCAGCAAAAAGTGGTGGACGCTCATGATCTCGAGGAGCGGTACGTTTGGCGTGCTTGCAAGATACCTTGCGGAGCACGACGACTTGCAGCGAGCAAGCGCACACTAACAGGGCGAGGGTGAGAGACGCACAGACTCAAAGAGCTCGGCCACAGCGTAGGCTGGCGCATGCTTACTTTGATTGTGGCAAGGGAACGCCCCAAAAAACGTGACACAACCCCCGTCGCCATCCTGCAGTTCATCACGTCAACCTGCTGGAAAACATTCTATGACAAGGAAACAAAGTCGCTTCAACGCAGCACTGCCAACGAAAACGAGTTCTTCATCCACGAGGACGATCCTGTACCAAGCCACTTTATTTCTATGCCTCGCGAGCTACAAGGAAGGCTCAACTGCGCTTCATTCAACGCAGGTCTCATCCGCGGCCTCCTACATGCAGCGCAATTTCCTGCCTCGGTCCGTGCCGTCTTTCTTAACAATGAAAAGAACACCGCTACGACCGTTTATGTTGTCAAATTCTTCGATAAAACATCAGCAAATTAGGCCCAAGTTCTATCATTGCCATGCTGTAATTCGTCACGTCGCCTTGCTCCAACCCTTTCGAAGACAAGACAAGACAGCCAGCTCGCTTCAGCGCAGCATTGTTAGCGAGAAGGGTCCCTTTCTCCGCGGATCTGAGCCTGTGACACAAAGCCAATTCATGTGCATTACCTCGCGAACTTCAAGCAAGACTAGTAAAATGAATTCAAGCAAGGCTCAATTGCAATTCATTCGCCGCGATTGTCGTCCACGGTATCCGCTACAAATCGCGTAATCTCCCGTCTCCGTTTAGGCCGCCATTCTCAATAGCGAGAAGTGCACCACCGTGACCGTTCAAGTTGTCAATATAATTTCTTCTTCACAAAGAGTCATCTACTTATTCTCCAATAAAGACGGCCACGCCCGCCGTGACGACGTGCCGCGCCGCTTTAATATCGAGCTCGAGTAAGAGATGCTCGCGCTCCAGACTCGTATATAGCGGAATGCGCTGCTGATCTTCGTCGTCATCATCATCGTCACTGCACTCGACGAACGAAACATGGCAGTCAGGTGCAGGAACGACCTCGGGCGCATCAGATGCAGGCTCTTGCAAGCGCTGGCTCGATGCATCAAACAGCGCGCCTTGCACCAATAGTCCTGTCAAGGTCATGACTGCGTTTTGCTGCGCCGCAAAAGAAGACTGCATGCGCAGACTGTCCATTGACACGCCGCGCTCGCGCGCCGTACGCTGCTGCAAGGCCTTCATGTACGTTCCTGGATGAAAGAGATCTGAAAGGTCGACTTGCATCTCTTGCGAAAGCGATCCCATCTTTCCAATCGCAGCATGCCGCGACGCAACGGCTCGAAGCCACGCTCGCGCCGACGTGGGGCCATATGCCCACAGTGCCTCCCAGTCTGCGGGAACCTCATGCTGCAGCAGCGCTTGCGCATGCGCTTGGATCTGAGGCGTCAAGAGGCCCGTTCCGTCCAGGACCGCCGATAAATTACGGATTGACGTGTTGACCTTGTCCACGATGGCCTGCGCGCGCTGCGTCTCCGTGCGTACGAACACCATGACCGGATCGCTCTCACCGCCATCGCCCTGGTCATCCGGGGCCTTTGATTCTACTGTCTGGCGGGCCCGCGAGTCTCCACTACGATGATGACGGTCCCACAATGCAATCAGCGGTGCTAGCTTGCGACGCCATACCTGGCGATCAAAGCCGCCCGCAGCCGTCGCGTGGGCCGCAAGTGCCTTGAGCGAGGCGACCGTTGCGGCGCCACGTGCGCGCAGCACCGACCTTTCCACATTAGGGGCGAGCCCAAAAAGGCTGGGGGCATCTGCATCGTCCAGATCGGCGATCCACGCCTCCTCGTCGCCTTCGGCTGGCATTGGCAGGGAATCGGTGAGCATAGTGCCCTCGAATTTATCGTCGCAAAAGTACTCCTTCAGGTACGCACGCAGGACGTTAAGATCAAACGGGTTGTCCACCCGTCCACCATACACGGCGTTCTCCATGAGACCATGGATGTAAGACCAATCTGTGGGCTCTCCGTCTTCCGCCTCCTGATTTGCGATCACCCCTGCACCACATCGCAAGTCGCCCAAAGAGAACTCGTAGAATTTGGTCCAACCCTGTGGGATGTACGTGCGTCGTTCTTGCATCAGCGCATGGAGCCATGCAAGCAAGAATGAAAGACGACCCGCACCGACGTGACCGTCCGCGTATGTGCGCTGCAAGTTGCGCTTCAGACCGGGCGGCGCCTCGAAGGTGGCCTTGACGCTCTGCTGCAGCAGCACGGGCGCAAAGCCGGTCGTCTCTTCGGTTGTGAGCCAGAGGCAAAATCTCTCGTGGACATTTTCCAGTCCATTAAATGTTTTTTCAAGCCGAGGCAGCCATCCGGTGACAAGATGCAAGTTCTTCAGGCATACCCAGTCGCCGTTGCGGGCAGCGTCGCGAAGCAATAGAATAGCGTCCTCCGTCTGCCCACCACCCATCGCCAGCTCATGGTAGTGATCAAGGCCAACGCGTTGCTTTGCAAAAGTCTTGAGGTCAGCTGTCGGGTCTGCACCTGCGGTAGCAATCAAAAGCACGGGGGCCTTGCCGCGTGTCGGGTCGTCGGCCAGCGCCGCAATCGACGCTTCTGCGCACGCCAATGCGTCGAGACCAAGGCCTTCGCAGCAGAAATGCGTCATCGCCGCCTCGAGACGATCGGGCCGCAGCGCTTGCGTCACGAGAACCCTCTGGAAGGCGCTCAAAGCAACTCCGTCTTCGCGTGGAAACACCCGCTCGCACTCGGCGTGACGACCCCAACGCGCCCACGCATCTGCGTGCAGGTCGATGGACACCCGAGGCACAGACTCCCGTAGCGCACGCCATTCACCTGCACGCTCTTGCGCGACCCATGATGGCAAGGAAGCGTCCGCATGCGAAGAAACCTTGCCCTCGCCGCTATCTTCGTGGTCGTCCTCATCGCCGTGACGATTTTTTGATTCGCTGTCGGCGTCCGCTCCTGGTTGGGCGGCCTCACCAACAAAGAATTCCCATTCACCCCGCTGGAAAAGCTGCGGCCGCAGCGTGTGAACGAGGTGCATCGCAAACATTACGCGGTCTCCCTTGAAGAGTGCACGAGAGCAAATCCCCAGAGCGCAACGCTCGAGGGCGCAGATGAGAGCCTGCATGCGATCTTCAACCCCCGTTGCCTCGCTGTCGCTACCAGCGCCGCCACTTTTAAGCACATCCCGGAACATGCGCACGAACCACACAAGCGAGAACTGGTACATGTGGTTTACCTTGGCTAGTGCACCAAGACTGAAGAACACTTCTGCCCCGGCGCGAGCAAACGCGCGATACTGCTCACGTTCCTCGTCAAGCTGTTGGGATACCTTGGCCGATGCCTCTAGACTGGTTCCAAGACTTGCGCTCTTCTCCTTTGTCTTTGTGAGCGTTTCGAGAAGAGTCTTGTTTTCCAAGAGGTTGCCTTCGCTTGCTGCCAACGTGTCCAAAAGTTCGCGCTCGAGCGTCGAGAGTTGCACCTTGAGTTCCTCCTCCTCCCGCAGAACTTCCGACTTTCGCGCCTCCAGCTCTGGTTGCTCGTGTTCGACCGTTACACCCAGAAGCTGACCTTCCAGACCGGAACGTGTCACGGTGAAGTTCACTTCATTTACCAACGCTGCAGCATTGGGAGGTAGCATTGGCCGAGGCGTGCGCGTAACCAAGAGCAAGCGAAAACCTTCGTGATAATCCACGGTCTTCTCGCCAATCTGGACAACCCAGCGCGGGCCTTGCCGACGCAAGTCTCGACGAATCAATGGAAAGAGCAGTGAGTCAACACCGTCCACCTCGAGCACGACTAGCGTTTTGCCAAATCGGACTGCCAGCTCCACCTGGTTCACAAAGCGGGCATCTTGTTGAGTCACCACCTCGCACGTTTCCAGATTCGCCCGCACCCACCTGGTAGCAGCGCTCGCGGGGTCGACGATGAAGGGGCACCGCGATTGGCTGTGCAAAATGAGAATTGCATTTTCTACGCTGAGCAAGTCGCCGGGGAGACCCTGCTGCGACTTCCACACAAGCATTTCAGACTCCGAGCTCATCATTTGCAAAAAGTCGAACTCGTCCTCGTCCATCGCAAGAAGCTCACGCCACGTGCGCACCTTTTCTGCTCGCTCCTGCTCGGTCGCCTTGCCCAAATATGTGACAAACGCCGCCGACAAGAGGATACGCAGGGGAAGGCTACCAATCATGCGCTTCAGCGCTTCAGCCTGTTCTGCCCAGCGCTCCTGCTCTCCACTCAACATGCCCAGCAAATGCTGCGCCTTGGCAAGCACCTCTTCCGTGTCTTGCAGTTTGGCGTCAAGTTGCGCTGCCTCGCGCGTTGTTCGCTTAAAGTTATCCTGAAGCTCCTTGACGCGCTCGTCGATTTCAGCTAGCTCGTCCTCACAGGCTCCCATGCGCTGCTGCGCTGCCTCGAGAGCATGCGTGGCTTCAGCTAGCTCTTCTTCGAGCGGCTTGATCTTGTCAAGAACCAGACTGTATCGGACGTTTGCTTTGACCCAGGCTGCCATCGGAGCCGCGGCGACGGAGACGCGCTGGATCGCGGATCGCTCAAACGATGACCCCTTGCTTCGGAGCAACTTCATCACTTGTGAACGGATGTCAGCCGTGATGCGCTGCGTGTCAAAGTTGAGAATGTCCTCCTTCACGCCGCGATTGCCTAGAAATCGTTTGATGGACATCCACGAGGTATCGCGGATGCCGAGCAGCATAAGTACCGCGCTCAGGACATCTCGAACGGGTTCCGGCGGGGTGTTCAGACTTCGTAGCTCGTTCAAGTGCTCGGACTTGATCTGCCCCACAGCTTGCTTGGCGCTCTCTAGCACTGGCTGAATCTCGGACAGTTCCTCTTCAATCTTACCCTTTCTCGCCAATGTCTCCTCCTCGGCACGTTTGAGATCCTCGGAAAGTGTCTCGGTCTCCTTTCTTGTCTTGCTCGCAAGCTGAAGGGCCTCGGTGATCTCGTCCATCGAGGCATCGGCTGCGGTCTGCTTCCGTTGCAACTCGACCCGCTGCTTCGCTGCGTCCGCGCTCAAGTCATCCACTGTTGTGGATGCCTCCTCGAGCTTGCTCAAGCCACCCAGGAACTGGGAGACCTTCTTCGTGATCGCCCCGGCCTTACTCTCGTAGAGCTCGCGAAAGGTGTCCAGAAAGTAGACGTACTCGCGCGGCGTGGCGCCGTCCATGGACGCATGGACAGCCGCCGCGCCCCGTTCCAAACCGTCCACATCCCAGTCCTCTGGGGCGTCGTCAGGACCAAAGTACTGCGGCAGCAGTCGTCGCGGGAAGTTTGATACCGTCTCACGTGACCACGTGCCGAACCACAGCATCGTGCATCGCTTGTACAGGGCCGGGTTGCTTTCGCATCGAAGCAAAAAGGCTTCGTGACGAGGATCCATGGACACGCAAACATGCAAGTTGCGTTGTACGCGCCTCAGAAAGAACTCGTAGGGCGAGCGCACCTCCTCGGAAGTATCCTCTTGCATGGCTTCCCGAAGAGACTCCAGCAACGGGACAAGTTCCTCATGCTTGTACAAGCCTGGAACCTCGCCGCTGCAGAGCAGTGAGTTGATAGTTTCCAGCACTTCTGATGCAAAAAAGTGATGGTCTTCGACGTAGAGCACCGTCTGCGTCCCTTCGACGCCTGCGGACTCAATTGCGCGCTTCAGATCGCTTTGGAACGCTTTGGCCTCAGGGACGCAAGTCGGTGTCAAGAAGCGCATTTTGCGCATATGTGCCACGAGCATCACGGAGGTGCGCCTTCCCACGCCGCTGCGACCAACGAGCATGAGCGAGCCGGATGCCTCGCTGAGCACGCGATCGACGTGAGCGACGTTTTGTAGCATTTCAGGGAAAAGTCGCAGATTCAGCTCCGACTCTTCGCGCTCGTACATCATGAGGCCGTGCTGCACCATTTCCTCAAAGTCCTCGAGACTCGTACGAACCATGGATCCAGCTTCTGCGTCATGCAAGGAGGAGAACAACATGTCTCCATCGATGCGATGTTGCCATTCCTTACGCATGATGTTGCCCAGGATCGACTCAAATGCCATGCGGGAGGACTCGTCCACGAGGCGGTCGCTGAAGATCCGACGTGCCTCATAGGCGAAAACGTCCAAAAGCTCGGCGTCTTCGTACCGGAGCATGCCCAAGACCCACGCAGTGAGGTCGCGAGGCGTAAATTGGTAGTGTCGATGATCGTCGACCGAGAAGCGCTGCTTCACTTCGCGGTAGACGCCCACCATTGTCTCGGCAAGCTTGCGAAGGTTCGTTGTTGATCCACTGTCCTCCAAGGCCGTCTCCAAAATTTGCGTGTAAACCGTGACGAGCTCGTCCGCGTCGGCATAGTCTACGCAGGCAATGCGCATGGCCGCTGTGAAGCGAGAGGAGAGCACATGACGCCCCACCGTTGTCGGCGGGTTCATGGACGCCACAATTTGCACGCGCTCGAGGCCGAGGAACTCCAAATTTTCGTCATAAAACCCACGACTCGTGAGCAGCTGCTGTAGAAAGGCAATGAGCATGCACGTATCGTAGGCATCGGGCTTGGGGAGGTTGATGTCCTTCAAGTACAGCACCAAACGCTCCGCCTCACGCGGGCGGTACACACGTCCTGTGTTTGTCGAGTATAGCGAACACGCCTGTTGGATCTTTTGAATCACGTGAGCAGCAGTGGTTTGCGCATTGCAGTGAAGTGTAGTCACAGCAGCAGTTTTGCCCAGCGTTCGAAAACATTGAGTCAGCAACATTCCCTTGCCGCAGCCAGGCGGGCCAACAAGGATAAACGGCTCCATGCTCTGCATCCAGGGTAGAATCATGTCCAAGTTGCGCTGCACGGATGCCGTCTGTAAGATGGCTCCGCCCGCCCCGAGTCGGCTAAACTCGCCTTCCAAGTGCGTGTGCGCTGCGTATGGCGCCAGAACCCCACGATCCGCAAAGCAGTCCAGCGGACGCTTCGAAGACGGCGGCGACTCGCCAAAAAGCTCATAGCAGTACCGCGCAAAGTCTTCACGAGCAGAAACTTCAAGATTTCCTCCAAGACCTCGCACAAGCGCCGTCACGAAGCCGGCAGTGTCTTCTGGATCGGCCTTGGTGACGTGCGAGAGACCGTTGCGCACAAGGCCAACGAGGGTGGTCTCCACGACCTGATCTCCAGCGCAACGCGTCGTCACGTAATCGAGCGCCTGGTAGAACTGCTCCGGGATCTCTGGGGCCCAGCATTGCACAAGACGCCGCACGTCGACATCCTCATCCGAGAGAAATATCATACCCATACGGGAAATGGTAGCTGGTGATGCAAAGCGCAAATCATGCGTCTCGAAAATAAAATTGACGTTCGGTCCGAACGAGATCCGCTCGCCGTTTGGCATGGTGAGAAGCTTGTTATCGTCCAGCACAGAGTTGAGTGACTCAATCCATTCGGGATCGACATCGCCATCGCATACAATCCAGGATCGTACTTCAGCAGGCTCCTTGACGACCTGGCGCGCTGCTTTAGTAAGCACGCCATCGAACCACTCGCGGGTGTCCATGTCCATATGGCCCAAGAGACGCTCACGCGGCATCGCCTTGGGGTTCATATCGTATACCTTGATTTGTGCACCCGTCCGCTGCAGAGAAGCCCGCAGGACCTTCCACAGCGTCGTTTTCCCGCATCCACTTGGACCGACAATAACACAGCCCATGCGTTGGTCAAGACTCTCTTTCAGCTGAAGCATTTTTCGCACCTGGACGTCATTGTGCACCAGACGCATTTCCTCGGTCATGACAACGCGCATGGCCTCCTCAAGGGCTTCGTCCGCCACGTCGCTTGAGGCAGCGCCAGGAAAGATATCGCGAATCAGACCTTCAAAGGCCCGGGCATCCTCAAAGGTAAGCTTCGAAAGCGTGTTCACGCGAATAGACTGAATGAGTAGAGCGCACTCCATCTCTGAAGGCAGGGTGGCTCCACCTGCTTTGCGTTTCGCGTCCATGACAAGCTTACCGCCCGTATTAAGAACCGCCTTCATTGCGCGAAGACCCCAATCGTAGTGCAGCTGGGCGCTCAATAACTGGCGCGAAAGCGTATAGAGTGAAACGAGCTTTTGCCCCAAATTACGCGCGTCCTGGAAGCCCTCCGAGTACAAAATGACCTCGGCGATGAGGTTATTGTCAGGTCTGGACATGGCAACGGGACGAAACAGTTGCTTGAGGTTGTCAGGAAGCTTGGAGCGGCCGCCATAGCCCTTTCCGGCTGGATTCATCGTCACGAAAATGCCGGCGTTGGGATCGACGTCAATCTTCTTGCCGAGCAGTACGACCTTGCTCGCTCTGTCCTTAATCGCCGCCTGAATGACCTGGATCTGTTGGGACACGGCAGACAGCTGATCCTCTTTGAGACGATTGAACTCATCGAAGCATCCCCATGCACCGCATTTGACGAGACCTGTGAAAATGCGGCCCATACTGTGGTGATCAAGGCCTTCGTCGCAATTAAAGACGAGCACCTGACGACCGAGGCAGCCTCCGAGCGCCTTGACGGACTCCGTTTTACCGGTGCCGGCCGGGCCGTATGGGGAACCACCAAAACCCATATGCATACCCTGGGTCAGCGTAAGGTAGCATTTGTCCGTCAGAGGCGTGTGCACGAGCTTGGGCGCGTTGCCCCAGTACTCGTACGTGTATTTTAGCTCTGCATCGCACATGCGCACTACACAAGCGTTGTCCTTTGTCAAATAGTACCGTAACTGCTTATCCCAGTGCCAATCTTGTGTAGACTGCACGTCGGCGCCCTCAACTTCCTCGCAAATGGAAATATGATGCACAAGGTCCAGAACGAGCGCTTTGACCTTGAGCTGGCTGAGGGCATCGAGGTCTTGCGCGCTCGTGTACCCCTGCAGGGTCTTGCGCAGGAGCTTCTTGAGCGAAGGCAGTTTCCCTTGTTTAATGGCATGCTCACAGCGCGAGGTGAACTTGATACTTTCCGCAACGCAAAGCACCTGACTCGGATACGCGGCCAGAGAGACTTGCTTGTCATGAACACACTGAACGACAAGCGTCTGCAAAGTCCGGCGAACCTCGTCACTGAGTTCCTGCAGCCAAGTTTCGACGTGAATCGTCACGGCCACGGGGTTCTCCAGCACAACTTCCTCGCCGGCATTGGAGCACACGGCAACTATCGCAGTCTCTCCTTCGTCAAAGCGGACAGAGTGGATTCCTTGAAAGAGCTTTTTCAAGTGCGACTGAATGACTCGTGGATTCCGTGCCTGGCCAAGAATTTCGAGAAGGTCGTCATCTCCAATAAAGTAGAAACGAGGCAGCTTGCTGCGCTTCTCCTCGAGAAAGTCTGCAAGAGCCTTTTGGCAGCGCTCGAGCTGGTCGCACATGTTGGTCAAGGTATCCCGCAAACGCGGGAAATTCGTCTCATCGCAAAGCGCAAAGAGCATGGGGTCGGCGGCGAGCTTTTGCATGATCTCGACCCAGTCATCGTCGATGCGACGGAAGCGGGTTGCTTCTGAAGGCAAGGCGCCTTTGTTGAAGATGGGTTCAAGGTAGAGCCACTTGCGCTGGACCTGATTCATCATACCAAGATAAGCATCGAGGTCAGCCATGTTCTGCTCGTACACAGAAGCCTGCTGCTCGAAGGGCTTGTAGTACGGAGACTCCTTGAGAGAGCCAAGAAGGCTCTGGTTATCGCCAAGCTCGGTGAGCACGTCACGCCAATTGCGAATGAGTGGCGTGACGCGTCCATCCTCTTCATGATCCATGAGCTCCACGGCAGCGGTCTCTGCCCATGCTTTCAGCTCAAGAATGGCATCTCGAATCGTGACCTCGCCCTGGGCCCGAGCCGTCATATCCTTTGCAAATTGCAGAGCAGGCGCAACGGCGTCGAGCACATCGCAAAAGTGGCCAAACCGAAGAGACTGTAGTGTCACCGTCTTGGGCATGCCGAGCTTGCGAAAGAGCGTGGACCAATGTTCCTCCTTGAACGGCTCACCACGCATAAATTTGAGTGCAGGGACGGCCTTGCGCAGCTTCTCGCACACGTCGGCAATGTGATCCAGCACAGGGCCGCGAGCCTGTCCTTTAAAGTCTGTGAGCCACTTTCGCGCCAGATCTTCGGCTTCGTACACGTTTGTGCGAAAGCTGATCCAGTCCTTGTCCCGGAGTACGGTGAGTTCGTCCTTGAAAGCGCGGTACTTGTCCCATTCGCCACGTGCCGTTTCGTAGTCGCGTTTGACGAGATCGAGAGTTTCAAAGGCGGGCGCCGGAAGCTCAAAATGCTCGCAGTTCGAGCGACAGGCGGCCGCGATACGCTCGATCTCGTCAAATTGGTCCTTCCACTCTTGCAATTCGTCGAGCACAGCTTCCACCGCGGCGCTTTGCGACCAGTCAACGGCACTGGCATCTGGCTTAAGAGAGTTCCAGCGGGATGCAAACTGATCGATTCGTTGTCTACAGGCCTCGACGTCATCGTCGACGCGGGCCTTGAGCGCCTCGCGCTGGTCCTGAACCATGTCGTCAAAGGCGACGACTGCAACTTCAAAATTGTCCCACGACGAGGGCAGGCGCGCATGGATCTCGAGAACCTCGGCAATATCAATCTGCCCCGCGCACGAGGTGAGAAGCAACTTCCGCGCAGGCTCCACGCGATCCCAGCGCAGCTTCACCCCGGCTTTTTCGTCAGAAATACGCTTCCAGGCTGCCGTGGCTTCGGAGATCTCTTCGATCGATTCCGGTCGAGTGCTAAGACGTTCCATTGATGCACTGAGGTAGTCGTCCGTTTCGCGAAGCGCCGTTGTGACGATGCGGCGAAGAGCGATGAGCAGAGCATCCTGCAAACGCGCCAATTGATCCTGCACAGCCATTTTCAGAGCAACTGTGCTGATGGCAAAGCAGTCAATCTTGTGAAAGTCTTGAACCTTGTCGAGCTCCTTGCGCCGGGTCTTAATGGCCTTGAAGTTGACTTCAAAGTCAGAAGCAGATTCGAGTTTGAGATAATCGATGAGCAAATCAAGGTCGTTCACCCGGCCGAGCGCCACGTAGGGCGCAAAGGAAGCGCAAAGTTCGTCGAGACGGCCAAAGAGCGTATCAGCCTTCGCGTAGACCTGTTGCAATGCATCAGCATTGCGATCTGCCATCTTGACAAAAAGACCTCGCGTCGCTCCGAAACCTGCAAAACTGGCAGGAATGGCAATGAACTTCTTCATCTTGCGAAAGTAGGAGGCACGAAGCTCCTCGATGGCCGGTCGGAACTGTGGCGCGCGAGTTGCGTTGGAAAAGACAATCTCCGCCTTGATCTCTCCAAGATTTTCATTCAAAGTCTCTAGCCCCGTGCGGTACGAGGCCTCGAGGGCTTTGTAGGCCTGGTGATCCCAATGTTGCTTCCACGCGCGCATGCGTTTAGGCGGATACGCTGCCTCCATGCGGTTCATGAGCGTTGTCATTTTCGCCCATTGCTGGCGCCAGCGTTCGCCGTGGCGCAAGAGGTCAATGTCCATGAGTTGAACGGCCTGCTGGCCGAGAACTCGATGCGATTTTTGCAGCTGGCGATTCTCGTGCGTGAGCTTGTCTGCGGCGCGTCGGAGCTGGTTCACGTACGCACGGCACGCAGAGGGATCACTGCGAGCGTCCCATGCGGTCTTGTTTTCTGTGATTTGAGTTTCGAACTCGACAAGAGCGTCGAGAAGCATGGCCTTTTGCGACGGAATGATCTGCGTCTCCATTGAGTTGAAAAGCGTCGCTGTCTTTTGCAGCATGACGCCATGGTGGTAGACCTGCTCCGCGCGCTTTGCCGTGTCGCGGATATGGCTAGGGACCTTGAAGCCGAGTTCGCTGAACTGGCGCACCTCACGAAGGAGCGTAACGAGGCGTTCCGAGAAGTTGACGCAGACCAGGCCGTCCACGTCAATTTCCAGCAGCTGGCCCGAGAGCCCGAGGTCGGCGCCGTCGTCCTCCACGTCCATGCACCAGTCGCGAAAGAGATCCGCTTGCCAGGCCTCGATGCGGCCCGCGAGCGACCGCGCGTTGTCAAGGACACGCTCACTTGCGGCCATGTCCTCAAAGAGCTCTCGCAGGTGGTCGCTCATGCCGTCAACGGCGCGGAGGAGCTGCTTTGCCCACAGTACGCCGGCGAGCGTCGGGGACGCATTGGCCTTGCTCGCAGGCGGAGACCCCGAGCGTGCGTCAAACTCAGCTTCCATTTCCTCGAGCGTGCGAGCAATGCTCGCAACGGCGGTCTCTCGCTCGCTGACCAGCATGGCGCGCAGGTTTGGCCGATTCATGACCGACTTGTACTGCACGAGGAGGTTCACGGTGCGATCTGCGCCGAGGTTGGCAAGGCGGCTGCGCAATTTGGCGGCCACGCTCTTTTCCTGGCGTGCGAAGCGGGCCTCGAAGCGTACGAGCGTGACATTCCACGCCTTTTCTGACGCAAAAAGGCTTGCGCCTTGTTCGCTCTCTTTCACAGTCTCGTCGGATTCAGGGTCGGCATCTTTCTCCTCGGAGAAGTCGTTATCGCCAGCCAGGAGTCTGTGAAGTTCTGCTTGCGTCGCACGAATGCGGGCAACGTCTTCAAGTCGCTGAAGCGTCTGCTGCGTCGCGTCGAGAGCATCGTTGGCGTCAAGGGCGAGTTCGCGGACCACAGCGATCCATTGGTTTCCTAGTCGGACTTTATCTTGCAGAACATGCCGTGAGAGTCCCCATACGCCGCCTTCTGCTGCGAGAGACCCTGAGCCAAAGATGTGGCGGGACTCGAGCACATGCACAAGGGCTCGAAGGCGCTGTGACGGGTACGCGCGTTCACTCTCGGCAAGCTCTGGGAGCACTGTGGCAGCCACCTCGACGAGGTCCTCCGTTGAGGTTTCTGCGGCGTCTACAAGTTGACGAATCAGAGCTGCTACAGCTTTGCCCTTGCGCTGGTGCTCAAAGTGCGTAAGCTCCTCATTGAGGCCGATGACTCCATCATGCGAAACCACTTCGCGAAGATCCTCGTCGAGACGGTCGACCATTTGCCGGGCAGGTCCTCCAGCTGCTGGTCCGTAGACCTCATGCAGACAGTAGTAGAGGTCTTCGAGGGAGCATCCGCTCGTAGCAATGAGGTCGCGACCAACATTGGTTACAGCGCCGCAATTTTTTTTGACAAATCCCGCATAACGCACCTTGCCATTTTCGCGCAGAGTTTCCTCTACGCGCGTCGTCGCGCAAAGCTTTCCAGTGGTTTCGTCCACGCGAACCAGCAAACTCCGGATCTCGGCATCCTCCAGGAACCTGCTAATTGTGCGGAGAGCGTCTTCGTCGGCCAGGTTTTCTTCTCGAGCACTCTCGCCCAGAAGGCCAGCAGCGCACAACACCACCTGAGTCTCCATAATGGTTGATGGCCAGGACAGCCGGGCCACGGTCTCGTATCACGGGGGTTCTCGCTCTCGCAAGGTCTCACGAGCTCGCGCGAGCTCGTGCGAGAGACTTTCCACGTTTTGGTTTGTTGATCGCGTGAGCACTACTCTGTCTATGCAGCGCACGTACGTATATGCGTACGTACGTACATGTATGATGTTGTCTTGATCGAAAAGGAGGGAGCTAGCAGGCTAGCTAAGCGCCCTCGACAAGATGACCGTTTCGTTTGTGGTCTAATTACCCGTTAGACCTTTTTAATATCCTAAAAACAGTTTGTTTTCTCTCATTCATATCCAGGCCTATTCGCTCACAGTCACCGGCGGCCAATCAGGTCTAGGTAGGCCCTAGGTAGTTTTTACGAGGGAGATTGAAGAGTGTCTTTTTATTTTTTTTATGGGCTGGATCTCGACCACGCTATAAGGAAAAGTCGTGGATAAAGTACACTTGTGATGAATGAAATAAAGCGAGGGAAAAAGGAGGCAGGGAAGCAGGAGACAAAGGCGTGCGATCCTGCAACGCCACTGTTTTTATACTCTTTCATTCTAGATGTCCGGCGAATGCGATATGCGATGACGAGGAAGGCATCTCGAACTCTTTGTATAACGGAGCTTGATCCAAGATCAAGGTCACAGACAGCCTCATCCTCTTTTCCAAGTCTCGAGGACTCCTTCGCCCAGTCAAAGAAACAATCCTGCAGCTCCTATTCCCGTCGATCCACAGCCGCTTGCCTTCTTTCTACCAACCTGTATCCATCATCCATATGTTGCCGTCCATGCCATGATTCACTCGCACTTTCATTGACGCGCGAGTCAAAGGCCATCCTCTCCATGCTAGCTAGGCCTAGGGCTAGACCTAGGTCTACTATTATTCCTCGGAAAAAAATCCATTCTTGGGCGCGGACACCAGAGCCGGCGCAATGCGCTCGGTCGCGGGCAGTAGCGGAGCGGTAACGGGTCCTAGCGGCCGCCCTCTCTATCTTGGCTCCCGGCGGCGGCTCGGCTCGCAGACTGGGAGCACGCGACCCTTGGGCCCGCCCGCCTGAGCCGCCTTCGCGCCGCGCCTGGAGGGAGACCCGCGCAGGATGGCGGGGTACAACCCGTACGCGCAGGCGGACACCGGGCGCGAGATCTACCAGCAGGCCATCGGCGCGCCGGTGCCCGCGCCGACGTTCCAGCCGGTGTACGGGGCGGCGCCGGCGCCCATGGCACACCCGTACCAGCCCACCTACGGCGCGCAGCCGCCTTCGCCCCGACACCAACACGCGCCGCAGTACACGTACGCGCCGCCGCCGGCCCTGCCGCGCTCGCCGCCGCCGCCCCACCGCAAGGCCTACGGGCCGCAGCCGGGCTATGCGCCGCCGCCGCCGGCCCAGCCGGTCTACGTCCACCAGCAGGGGGGCTACGCCCCTCTGCCGCACGTCCACACCGTGGTCGTGTCGGGCGGCAGTCCGCACAAGGTAAGTTTCTTCGCCTCGCCATGACGTTCTCCTGTCGCGATCAGGCTTGCTTGGTAGCGCTTGCTTGAGAAGGACCTCGATCTGTATGTAGCTCACGCAGAACATCATGGATATGCTTTCTTTTCACAGGCACCGAAGGGCTACAAGCACAAGGGCTACAAGCACAAGGGCTACAAGCATAAAGGGTACAAGATGAAGTTCGGCAAGTTTGGCAAGTTCTTCAAGTAAACTCAGCGGCGACGTCATATTGTCTTGCTCAATGTGATAAAGAGCAAATGTGGATAAAGAAAAAATAAGAAAAAGATTCAAAACAATTCCTTCGTCCAAGCGCGCCCCCGACAGGTACGCCGGTCTGATTTCCTTGCTGGCTCAACCCTAGAACCTGTGAGCGATGCTCAGGATTTACATGTTATTCGACCTTGATCTTGCGTGGACCGAGTCCAAGGGTCACACGGACGAGAAGTCGCGCAGGGCGGACAATTGTCTCTGTCATGGCAGGAAAGAGACGCGCCAATACGAGCACCAGACAGAGTGTGGCTTGCAAATTGGCTTTATAAAGTGGCGTGGCGTCACGGAAATTATGGTAGATGAGGACAACGTAAAAGGCGCTTTCCATCGTCCAAGGTGCGCCATCGTCAAGTGGACGTAGTCCCTTGTTCATGGGCAGGAAGGCGCCGCCGCTGCCTCCAATCGTCCCGCAAATCACCGGGCCAAGCCAGTCTGCCCCAGTTGGCGCAAGCGCAAGCTGAGCCTTGGTGTACCATGAGAAGAGAACCCAGCATCGGAAAATCTCGTACCCAACGTCAACAAGCAATTTCACCACCCAGGTGTTCACGAGTCGGCGCCAAGTTGCGCCAAAGAACATATTATGGTACAAGATCCACGCGAGCACCATTGCGCTCACGAGCTTGGGATTTGCGATCGGGGGCGCTGGGACGCCAAGAAGCGCAGGATTGATAAGACTTCCACCGTATCCGGCCATGCACGCCATAACGATCGACTGCACGAATCTTTCCTTGTGCAGTTCGAGTGACATGGCGGCTGCCGTTTTCTTTACGACGCATACGCAGTACAATCCCAGCAGGAGCTCCCAGTACAGCTCGGGCGGCGCTGGCAGCGCCTCGAGCCAAGGTCTCGACCCGGGCACCGTCTCCTCGCACGCGTGGCCGTCTTTCAAGCCCCCAAAATCGCCAACTGCCGTCCACGCGCGCAGAGCCTGCACCCCGCACGCCTCTGCCGCCATCGCCTCGTCCATCGCTGCTTCCCCTCCACGCGTCGCCGCGCCCACCTTGTTCGCCTCCTGCAAGAGGTTTTGCAAGAGTCGTCTTGTCTTGTTCATGCAAACTTTCACCGGCTAAACCCTGGTCCTCCTCGCAGGGAGGCACGATGCACGTTTCCGACCCCCATACCTTCAATATGCCAGGCACCTTAGCAGCCCGTGCACCTTTCGTTAAAACCTAGTTTTCCTACTGTGCCCCTGCGGTTTCGCCGGCGCGGCGCCCCTTTTCACCCCAAAACCTCATAAGCCCGGGCGCGGCCACCCCGCCGCCCTCGCCGCCGCCGCCGCC
>KN805370.1:177852-199553 GCA_000818945.1 Schizochytrium sp. CCTCC M209059
GTCCGCGCTCGCGCGGTCTCCGGCGCGGCGCGGGCAGCCAACAACCCGGCGTCGAGACGGACCTTGCTCGCTCGGGACCACGGCGCCGCGCGACGGACGTGTGCACGCTCGACGAGGCCGCGCGCCTGCACGTGCTCGTGCCGCAGCGCCCCGAGGCCGAGCCCGCCTCGCCTCGAGCTCGAGACGCGGGTCGGGCCCGGGAGCAAACCGTCGTCGCGAGAGAGCAGAGCCTTCGTGGTGGTGGTGGGGGTGGTCGCGGGTTGCCTGGCCTTGCGAATAGACGCGTCCCAAAGGCCGCGCGCGCGCGAGCGTACCTGCTCTGCTCGAGCCACGGCGCGCGGCAGGGAGTGCATAGCGAGGGTGAATGCCGCCACATCCGGGGCAAAGCCCGTCCGGGCTCGACGCCACGGCCCCGCCGGCGTCGCCAAAATTGGGAATGCAGATGTTTGCTGAGCGCGACACGCCGCAGCAGCAGCAGGCAGACTTCGAGCAGGATGTGGCCATGCGCGTGAGCGGGATGGTGGACACCACCAGTGCTGCGGGCCTTCCCGTGGAAGAGTACAAGTTGCGGCGCAACAAACATGGGCACGGCGGCAGCGTGCGGTATTTGCGCCCCACAAGTGAGACAGTGAGCTCGCAAGAACAGAGCATGCGTCGAACACTCTCGGACCCAATTGGGTTTTCCGAGGAGAGTCTCGAATCCTGTGGCGCCATGTCGGTGCCGGGGGAAGATGGCGACGAGGCACGATTTTCTCGCCATAGCGGAGAACATCTTCATCATCGGGAACAGCCTCCACCCTTCGCGCAGCTCGACGATGGGCCCCACCAGCCTGTCATGAAGCATTACGAACGTTCGGAACTCAAGACAGGAAGGGAGCACAAACCCAAAAAGGGCGAGATCACGGAGGAGCATGAACAGTACAAAATCACGTATTGCATGATGCTCGGAATCCGCTTTTCCGTGTCGCGACAGGGGCTCTATGGCCCCTATGCTGATCCCGAGAGCGGGCGGCGCGACTTGACAACGGATGACTTCATGCGCGTAGACCGTATCGTCTTTAATCCGGAGGGGTCAGCCCTGACGCCTGCGCACAATCTGCCGTCGCGCTTCCTGTTCAAGGATTATTCACAGGAGGTTTTCCGTCGCCTGCGCGCGAGGTTCAGCATCGACGACGCCGACTACCTGCTCTCGCTCGCTTCGTCATACAACTACATTGAGTTCGTCACCAATTCCAAGTCTGGGCAGTTCTTTTTTTACTCCAACGACGGGCACTACCTCATCAAGACGCAGACCAAGGGCGAGTCCAAGTTTCTGCGCCAGGTCCTGCCACAGTACTACATGTACATGATGGAGAACGAGGATTCTCTACTTGTGCGTATCTGTGGTATGCACCGCATCAAGCTCTCGCATATGCGCCACAGCCTTCATTTTGTTATTCTCAAGTCCGTCTACGGAAATGCAGCCTCGCGCCGCATCCACACCCTGTACGATCTCAAGGGATCCACCGTGGGACGAGCAGCCAAACGTCACGAGGCCGTCTACAAGGACCTAGACCTCATCAACAATGGGCAGACCTTCAAGCTTGGACCGAAAAAGGCTGCCTTCATGGCCCAGCTCGAAAAGGATGCCAACTTCCTCGCGGACCTCCACATTATGGACTATTCTCTCCTTGTTGGCATTCACAACAAGCTGGCTGAGCCAAGCTCAAATCGTATCGGCACGCTCACGGGTCAGAGCTCGCGCTGCCTTGGTCTCGAGCGCGCGATATCGCGCAAAATATCTCAGGCCGATCTGGTCCCGCGGAGTCCGTTTTGCCTCAATAGCGGCTCCCCAACCGGCGTCTCTGATGCCGGGTCTATGGTGTCGCGCATCGTGGAAGGAGCTGTGACGGATGATAATGATGATGCAGGGGAGGAGGACGACGACGACGGAGATACTTTTAGCGACGACGCCACAAGTGCTGTGGCATCATTTACCCAGTATCCTCCCGAGGATGGAACGCTGGGTGACGATACTTTTGATCCTTTGCCTCCACCCGATTCCATCTTTTCGCCAACGGATGCGGTGGACGCCGAAGGCCGTCAGGGGAGTGAGATTTACTATTTTGGCATCATCGACATTCTGCAGCTCTACAATGGCCGAAAGAGGACGGAAAACCTGCTCAAGTCCATTGTTGAAGGTGGAGATGCCGGTATCTCGTCTGTGAATCCACAGCGCTACGCGTCAAGGTTCATCAAGTTCATTGATGCTCATGTTGAGTAGTCTTGTTCATCCTTTATATAGGGGCCTGATAGAACCGTAGAGAGTGTCTTTCTAGGGGGCTGACGGGACAGTAGAGAGTGTCTTTCCGCCTGTCCGCCTGTCCGTCTGTTTGTCTCCTTCCTCCCCCTCGATCTTGTTCACCCCGCGTGTCTTTTATTTTGTTTATGTGTGTTTCAACTCATCTACTTTCTGTGCGTCTTCTTGCTCTGCATGAGTTAGTTTGTTTTTTCCAAGTTGCGATCGCGATCTAGCATGGTGTTGTCTCGATCTCGCACTTGCTCTTGCTTCTTCCAAAGACAAAAGCAAGAAACGTCTTGATCTTACTTGGACGTGTTGATTGCGTATGAATCGTGGCTCGCTGCAGTACGTTTTTTTGGTCATGAGTGATGAGGAGGATGCAAGCTTAAAGCCTATTGCTATTACGCCTGAAAGCTGCCAACGCCTTCCTTCCATCGGGCAAGGTGCGCTGAGAAGTGTCCGATTACTACCTAATAACTTTCGAAAAGAATGAAAGTCTTGCTATTACTTGGCGAAGAAACCTGGAATATGCTTTCTTTGTCTGCCACGCGCGGCTGCACCTGCTGCCAGCAAAAAACATTTACACACTCGACAATTTCCAGCAAGCGATGATGATTGGAGACGTGCCAACGGTGCGGCGAGGAGCTGGTGCCGACCCACGACCGGGAGCGGCAGTGACGGACGGGCGGAAGACACGCCCTTACTGCAATTTGACGCAGCAGGCTGCAGCTGCTGTTACTTTCTGCTGCTGCGCAAAATAGGGCGAGCGGGCCTTTGCCACGTCTCACTTCGCTCTCCTCAATGCTACTGCTATTGTTGCTGCTGCTGCTAGCCAATTAGAGCAAGCCAGCTTGCTACCAATTCGCCAGTCATTGCCGCCCGTGAAATCGTGCCGTGCCATCCGTGTTGCGAAAGCCTGCTGCTGCTGTCGGCTGGAGCTAGGGCAGACGCGCAGTCGCTGCCGGTGATGTTGCTATCGACAGCGTCTTTCGGTGTCCATGAGCACGAGTCTGCGGGGATCGCGACATCGCTCTGAAGTTTGGTCTGAATGCCTCGTCGGCGCTCCAGCGGTGTGCAGAGGCGCGTTGTGCAGCTTTCCTGGTAGCTAGGTCTCAAGCAGCCGCCCTTCCGTGCCACCCCTGCCAGGATCAATCCATCTCTACTCTTTTGTGCGCCGGGAGACGCTGGCTGCTCGTCGCAGCGCTGCGTACAAGCAGCAGCAGGCAGGGAAGCGACTAGAATACCAAGCAGGCAGGGAAGCAACAGAGCAACAACAATCATCCAAGCACTCCATGCCATTGCTAGAAAATTGACGCACGCGCGCAGCCGAACACACTCACACCTGCACCACATAAAGGCCGTCTCCGTCGCCAACCCTCCTCCACCCACACATACACATACACGCACACACACGCGCACGCGCGCGTACACACGAGCGACAGCCGACTGCGCGTCGCCGGAAGCGCACTAGCAGTAAGCCAGCGATCCCGCCGGCGGCGTCTGCGTAGACGAGCACGAGATCTCTCTCGTTCTTCCGTGCCGCCCGTGCTGTCCGTGCCGCGAGCCGGCCAGGCCTCGCGCGGCTCCGGCTCATCTCGACCCAGCTCATCTCGGTCCGGATCCTCGCGCCTCGACCTGCCGCCGGCGCCGCTCCGCTCGGCCTGCGCGGAGGCCGAGAGAGAGAGAGAGAGCATCGTGGCTCGCGCAGCGACCCGGAGGATTTGTCTGCGATAGCGACCAGCAGCAGCGGCGGCAGGCTGCAGCGAGACCTGGCTGTCGAGCACCCCCGCGAGTTCTGCAATGACTGCGACCCCCGTCCGTCCTGGGGTCAGACGGTCAGTCGTTCGTCAGTCTCCGCGCCTCCAGACGGCTACACTTTGCTGTTGCTAGCGCGCGGCTATGACTCCGCCCGCATGCGCCGGCTTGGTCAGGCTTGGTCGTTCCCCGTGCGAGGTGCTGGCAGCGCCGCTCGGGCTGGTTGTATAGCAATAGGAGGGCTCGGAGTAGGCCCCACCTAGTAGCCTATGGAGTAGTGGCAAGGAACGTCACGGCGCTAGTGGTAGCTAGGGAGAGGGAAGGAGTGGCCGCCGTCTGGCGCCGCCGCTGATCAGCCAGCAGACCCCAGCGCCGAATCGACCCGAGCGTCCTCGTGCCGCCGCCCGTGCCGCTGCTTTGCTCAAGTACAGCGCGGCGGGCCGCGGAGCCGAGACGGCAGAGACAGAGCAGCCGCGATACCGCCCAGGAGGAGCGGCGCGGATCCGGACGCCTTGGGCATAGGCGCCGGCACGTCCAGAGTTGAGAGGTGCAGCGCGCAGAGGTGGAGCACCGCGAACCCGCATGGAGACCTCGAGGCGGCCGCCGCGACAGAGACCCTGCAGGCCGCGCGCACGGGCGGCAAGGCCCGCCGAAAGGGTAGAGGCGATCACTCGTGGGGCTCACGGTACAGAGATGTCGGGGCCGTGCTCAAAGGCGCTACAGCGCTCATTGCGTCATGGGGCCAAAGTTGCATACTGATTGCAGTCAGACTCTGTCTGCATGAGAAGGAAGCCGAAGATCTGGCGCGTAAGCCCGCTAGGTCGTCAACACTCTACGCGCGACTGCGGCGTCTCATCCTGGCGCTATGCGCCCTGCTCATGATGCTCACACTCGTTCTGCAAGACGTTCGATTGCATAAATCTTTGCAACTGGAATCTGTGCCGCCTGAAATCTGCGCACATTTTACCCCAGTTGAGTTTGCCAAGCGGCAGGCAGACGTCCGCGCCGAAGATGCCAAGCCTCGCATTGCGATCGCGACGATATTACAAGACATTGAGCCCGAGGCACGGCTGACATCTCTACAAAATAAGCAAGAGTACGCCAAGAGGCACGGCTATGACTTAATCGTGGCTGACGATGTGGTCGACAAAAGCCGGGCTCTGGAGTGGTCAAAGCTCTTGGCCGTGGAGCGGCACCTGCCAAACTATGACTATGTGCTGTACGCGAGCCCAAGCGCAGTCTTCATGAACATGGAGCTTCGCATTGAGGACATTCTTGATCCCTGGCATAGCATCTTCCTTTCTCGCGACCAAGATGGCCTCAACACTGCCGTTATGCTGATGCGCAACGAACCGTGGGTCTTTCAGTTCATCCGACAGGTATGGGGCCAGACATGGGTCCTCACAGCGCGAGAAATTCTACAAGAGGAAGAGCGTCGCGCGTTGCAGTTCTTGTATGGGTCGATCAGCATGAACCAAGTCGCGGATCGAAATGGAATTCTTCGAAATCCTGAAGCGCACGTGGTGCGGGAACGAGTGAAGTCCGTCGATTCCTGCGCTTTGAGTGAGAATGCGTGCAAGGCTGTAAGCGCAAGCGCAGATTTTTTCCGGGGCGCTTGCAAGCAGGCCGTGTATGCAGAAGGAAACTTTATTGTACACTTCGATGACAGATATGTCGAAGCCGATCGCACTCGTCTAACTCTTCAAGCTGCAGCGATGGCAGAGCAGCGCAACCGACTACCATAGCCCTCTCTTTTTCTCTTTCTTTTTTCCTTTCCTTTCTTCTCCCACATGTTCAGAAGCGCAAGCTACAGGTCCCGAACATTTATGTGCGACGCAATTCCTGCCCAGGAGATCTCATCGCGGTTTGTTTTGCTTGTAGTTGCTCTTCTTCTTGTTGTTTTTCATTTTCATTTTCATTTTCAACTAGTTTTAAGGTCAGGGCGCTCCACGTTCGTGCGTTCGAGCACCCTGAGGAAGGCGATGATGCTACGGAAGTCTTGTGTGAGTTGATCGTCGTCGAGAACCCTAGCCCCCGCGCACCGGATGGCGCCATTGGGAGCACGAGGCCGGGCGGGCCGCTCTCCATTGCCTTTTGCGCGCAGAGCTGGTCGAGGAAGGCGTCGGCCTCGGCCTCGGCCTCGATGCGCGCCGCGTCCGCCCCGGCGGTGCCCTGCGCGGCGGCTACCGCGTCGCCCATGGCGTCGCGCGCGGCGCCGGTGTCGCAGCTGGCGTCCAGGAGCCGCGCGACGCAGAGCAGGTCGCGCACGACCTCCACGTCCAAGGTCGCGCTCAACTGCTCCAGGCGGCGGGCGAACTTGAACTGGCGCTGCGACTGGTGCCCGAGGGAGACAGACGGCCTGCGCTCCAGCTCCCCGCGGCGCACCGTCGGCGTCCGGCGGCTCGTTGCGCGTGACAAGGTACGCGCGTCGCACGAGGTCCACGAGTCGCAGGTGCCGCACACACGAGCATCTCCAGGCGCGAGGGCTCGTCCCACAGCTATAGTGGCCTAGGAGAAGGTTGCAGCGCTCGTCCTCGAAGAATGCGGGCAGCGCCTCCAGGAAGCGCTCGTAGGTCGCCCTTGACCAAAGGGCCGCCGTCGCGCCCCGGCTCCCCTCCCCCCTGGCGCATCGCGTCGGCGACCATCCCCTCGCTCGGGCAGTCAATGCGATACAATACATGCTGACTCGCGCGCAGTGCACACGGGCCGTCCGCCATCGTCGGGACACGGGGCTGCGCTTTCGCCGCTGCATGCATCGCATTGGCTCTGGTCATCGTTCGGCGCTGACGCAGGCGCTACCAGCAGCACCAAAAGGTCTTCACCACCGCGGAGTTCTCGGCCCAGCGGGCCTATTGAACGCATCTCGCGCGCATCGCCCCCCTCCTTCCCTCCGCCGTCAGTCATAAATGCGAATCGGGTCAAAAAGTTCGCGAGGAGGCCCCGATCGCAGCACCACACACGGGAGGAAGTGGCGCCATGCCCAGCTTTTTCGGAATCAGCAAGAGCCAGGCGCCGCCGGCCACTAAGGCATTCAAGATCCTAACGGATAATGAGGCCGTCGCAGCCCAGGCCATCCACTGCCTCGACTGGATCGTTGTCACCACGACGATTCTCGCGACCAACCCAAAGGCAATCGCCGCGGGCCCGGTTGGTGTTGACCGCGAACTAGTCCTCGAGGAGCACTTGTATACGCTGGGAGCGCTTAAAAAGAAGGCGAGAGGCATCGACAAGGAGTTGCAGCTGTTGGTGCGCACTGGCGGTAGTAGAGTAAGGTTTTCCCGTCGAAAATCGGTGACAAAGTCCGCTCGTCGCGCTTCGCAATCGCAATCGAACGTCTTCGGGTTGCGCGACGAGGCGAAGAAGGCCGACAAGCTTGTCAAAGCCGCGACCGATGCCGTCTTCTCGGCACAGATGGCCAAAGCATTTCTCGTCGCCTTCTCACGCGGCGAAGGACGCAGTGCATATGCGGACGATAAGGGCTCTGTCGAGTTACTAAAGAGGACTGCAAACTAGCGCATGGAGCTGCAAAAGCCGCTCGCACCATTATCAACAAGCAGTCCAAGAAGTTCGCCAGGGGGGGGTGGAGGTTGGCGGCACCGACTAGTAGTGCCATCGCCAACGCTCGTAACTTGAAAGATTTGCGTCGGACCATCGTCAGCGGCCTCGGCCTCAATGCCCAGGATATGTACGGTCGAATTGCCAACGCCAAACCTGGCAGCGTCGAAGTCGAGAAGCTCTCGATCAATGACACGCTGACGCGACTCTGCAATATCGGGACCGCGCTCGCAACCCTCCCATACCACTTGTACCCGAGCAAGGTCGGCCGAGAAGTCCTCCACGCAGAGGAGACCGCGCTCGGATGGCTCAGAGATCTGACTTGCCCAAAGGTCAGGCCGGATGCGTCGAACAACGTGAGCACCGGCGAATTGGGTCGCTCGTTTGATGCCGAACGCCTCTATGAGTATCTTCAAATGGAAATGCAATACACCCGCCAGGTCGACAAAATTCATATAAAAGACGTGGCGCGGCTGATTCAGTGGAATAAACAGAATGTCAGGACGTAAGTCGCCAGGTCCGACAGCGCAGCCGCCGCCGCGAAACTCTTTTTCACGGTCGGCTCCACGATGGACGTCGCCCTGCTTCACGATAAAAGCCGCAAACCCCTGGAGGAGATTCTTCGCCGAGAAACTGCATTCGCGTCAAGCGAAGAGGTTACAAGCGTCTTCAGCCCGGTAGAGGCAAGTGCCTACGTGAAGGCGCAGCTTGGGCCACACCCGTGCGTTACGTCCGTGCAGCAAGATGAGCCCGTCGAGGTCGCCGGCTACTTGACGCGCCCCACCATGATGCAGCAGTTCGCCGACCAGTCCTCGGGCCCCGGGAACTTTAAGCCCTCGCACCGGGGCACGGGCGTCAAGATTATACGTCCTCGAATCCGGCGTCGAGGGGGCTCACGACGAGTTCGCAGGCCGCCTCACTGCCGGCTTCTCGTCCATCGACTGCGGCGCGCACCGCGACGAGGAGGACGGCCGGGTGCTTTCGAACCCAGAGTACCCGCCTTACATTGACAGCAACAGTCACGGCGCCTGCGTGGTCGGCACCGCCGCGGGCGTGCGGTATGGCCTCGCGCCGGGGGCAACCGTCGTTTCCGTGCACGTCCTCGTCGGCACGAGCGCCTCGACCTCGGACATCATCGGCGGCCTTGCCTAGGTCATGGTGTAGCAGTCGCCCTCCGGGTCGGCCACGGTCGACGAGACGGCCGCCATCAACCTCTCGATCTCCAGCCGCGGGTCGGCCTTGGACGAGCCCATGCAAGACGTTAGCGACGCAGGCCTCGTCGCAGTCATTGCGGCGGGAAACTCGAACATGAACGCGAGCGGGATCTCCCCACAGTGGCTCCATGCGTGCGTGTGGGCCTGTGGTGGTCGGGGCGCTCGCCGCCTGGTCGTCCTACGCGCTCGCCGAGTACTCGAACTTCGGCGACCGTCTGGATGGGCTCATGTTGAGCACCGTCGTCTGCGCGAAGCAGGCAAGCACCAGCGACTTCTACGTCGGCAAGACCGGCATGTCATACGCCGCGCCGCTGGTCGCCGGCATCCTGGCGACCTTTATGGAAAAGAAAGAGATGGACAAGTGCGCGGCCGTCGAGGACATGTTCGACCACGCGCTTTACGGCGACGCCGAAGTGCCCGTGGAGTAGCGAGACGGCACGCCCGACATCATTGCCCAACTGCCCCCCGCCCCCTGCGCGAGCACGCCGTCGCCCACCGCCGCGTCGTGCACGACCTTGACGCCACCGCGCTCACCGCAGTCGGCCTTCACGCTTCGCGCGGGCGAGGAAGTCACGATTCGTTCCGCCAAGAGATTTCTCACCTACTTTGGCAAGTGGACGGGTGCTCACCGTATAGCGCCGCGCGACCGCAGGCGCTGCGGCAACTGGCAATGCGGATTCCGCTTTGCGCTAAGGAAAGTGATTCGACCCAGGCTCTTCCGCAGGTCCCCGACATGGTCCCCGCGCACCGCCTCGCGCTCTGGGACCAAGCTGGCCCCCCACGTGGGTGATCAGGGCCACGTCCAACACAACAATCTTCCTCTTTTACGTCGACGGGGAACGCTGGGAGTTCATTTCCGAGGGGGTTGCTTCCGCGGCGCTGTTCGCTCCACCTCGCCTTTGACGTCTTCGACGCAGGAAGCGCCGTTGAGGTCTGCAACGGCGCGCCCCCATCCCTCGACTGATCGCAAACAGGCGCGCGGGAAGTTGCCTCAATGCTTACAGACTCGATAACAAAATAACTTCGTTTATTTTTGCGCTGAAAAATTTATAATATCGATTAGAAGAAGCCCCCACGTAGTTTTGATTTTGCGTCTTTGGCAATGGAAAGTGATGGTAAGCGCTTGCAAGTTCGCTTGACGGCTCTTGGAGCGCCTTGCGCTCGAAGGATTTTCCGAACATTTGAATTGAATGCGAGATTCCGAATAGCCCCGCATGCCTGTCTCTGCACGTTTTCGCTTTTGGGATGTGCGCGCATGGCCGCCACGATCTCCTTGCCGACCTTGAGCTCTTGGCCAAGGACCTCCTTGTTGCGGGCGTGGACTGCGAGACTCCAAATAGCCCCGCATGCATTTTCCTGCACTTTTTCGCTTTTGGGATGTGTGCGCATGGCCGCCACGATCTCCTTGCCGACCTTGAGCTCTCGGCCGAGGATCTTCTTGTTGCGGGCGTTGACTGCGAGATTCCAAATAGCCCAGCATGCCTGTCTCTGCACGTTTTCGCTTTTGGGATGTGCGCGCATGGCCGCCACGATCTCCTTGCCGACCTTGAGCTCTTGGCCAAGGATCTCCTGGTTGCAATCGTTGACTGCGAGACTCCAAATAGCCCCGCATGCATTATCCTGCACTTTTTCGCTTGCGGGATGTGCGCGCATGGCCGCCACGATCTCCTTGCCGACCTTGAGCTCTTGGCCAAGGATCTTCTTGTTGGGGGCGTTGTTAGCTGCGAGATTCTGAATAGCTCCGCATGCATATCTCTGCACTTGTTCGCTTGCGGGATGTGCGCGCATGGCCGCCACGATCTCCTTGCCGACCTTGAGCTCTTGGCCAAGGATCTCCTTGTTGCGGGCGTTGAGTGCGAGATTCTGAATAGCCCCGCATGCATTTTTCTGCACTTGTTCGCTTGTGGGATGTGCGCGCATGGCCGCCACGATCTCCTTGCCGACCTTGAGCTCTTGGCCAAGAATCTCCTTGTTGCGGGTAGAGTCATACGCGACAACAAATACAACCCCACATGCTGCGGCTTGAAGATCTTCATGTGCGCGGAACGACTGGAACATCTCAATCAAAATCTCGCCGAGCCCATGCTCTTGAATTGCCGAAACGCGAAACGGCGTTGCCGACGATTTCCCACTCAACGCAAATCGAAGCACCCACAAAGACTTTGCAAGCGCATCGGGGTCTGCGCTCTCCACTAGAATTCGCTTCATGTTCGGGAGAATTCCGCGTGAGCAAGCCTCGTCGCGCAACGTATCGCCATCGTCCGCACCATACTCGACCTCAAGAATTTCCCATAGGGTGTCCAAGGTCTGGATAAGATTATCTGTGTCCTCGGACAAGTCACGCACAAGACCTTGCACGAGCTCGATACTTGCATCTTTGGGACCGCTGCGAAATCGCGAAGTCGCTAAAAGTAAACCTCGGATGATTCGTGTCGATCGACGGACATTTGTACGACTTTGAAAGGTACTGAGAATTTCGGATGCACGAGGGCGGTCTTGTGGGTTATGCTCCCAGCATTGTTTCATCAGCCGCACGACCCAAGGACGAACGTCAACTTCATCAGAGATCTCGGGTCGCTCTCCATTTAGAACTCTTGTTTTTAGGTCCGAGACCGAGTTTACGCTCCGAGCAAACGGCAATTTACCATGATAGATCTTCCACATGACGATACCAAAGGAGTAAATGTCTGCGCGCGTTGTCCATCGCGCAGGTGCTTGCAGGACTTCCGGGGCCATGTACGCAGGTGTCCCTACTGATGAAACGGTGCTGGCGATACTGGCAAGACCAAAGCCTGCTAACTTGACGAGACCAAGGTCGCGACTAAGGAGGACGTTGGCTGGTTTGAGGTCACGATGAACGACCATGTTTCCATGGAGGTACTCCAGCCCGCGAGCCATGCCGCGGAGAATGGCTTCTTTGTCGTCAAGGGTCAATGCTAGTGTCGCATGACTCTCAGCTTCATACAAGAGATCGTCGAGTGACATGTCGCACTTGTCCATGACGAGGCGGAAGCGGTTCCGCAGGATGCAGGTTCCGAGCAGGCAGACAATGTTGGCGTGCTCGAGGCCGGTCCAACTCTCGGCTTCACGCATAAGGGCTTGCTGCTCTTGAAATTGCATGCGGCGACCGTTTGACTTGACACGCTTAATTGCAACTTCAACTTCGGCGCCATCGTCGCGCTTGAAGAGGCCCAGAACAACCTGACCAAATTGGCCCTCGCCGAGAACCTGCAAAGGGGCCGAGATGTTCACCCGCTCACTTGGGAGCGAGGCGGCCTCGGCTTCTTCGGCCTTGATGAGATTGACCGTTAGACGCTCTAGCGCTTGAAGCTGACGGCGCGTGCCCAGCTGGCCTTCGAGTACCGCGTCAATATCCACGTCCGGGTTTTCCTGAAGAAAAGAGACGACTTCTTCTGGATCGTCGTCGAGGTGACCACGCTCGTGCAGTGCTTTGAGCGCACGGATTAAGTCGTTCCGTGCATCTTCATCGTCGTGCGCGTCTTCTCCAAGTGCCACGGCGTCATCCTGGGCTTGCTGCGTTTCCTGATGCTGCCGAAGCTGAACGTCAAGTTGGCAGAGTTGGAGACACGTCTGAAGATGCTGCTCGGCCTCGCGCAGAGACTGGCGAATAGCGTTGACATGAAAGAGAAAACGCGCTCTTGCGGCAAGATTACCTCTCGCGCTCGCGCGACGAGCATTGTCGCCAAAGTACGGCCTCAGGAGGTCGAGGACGTCGCGCAGCGCCGCTTCAAGTTGTGTCACGTTGATATCCGCCTCGCGCAGCTGCTCGAGGTGCGCCGCCAACCTTGTGAGTACAGCTTGGAGGTGTGCCGCCTTTCGTTTGCATGCGACGGCATCATCCAGCAGGGCCGCGCCATCTCGCGCAAGCTGCAGCACGAGCGCCACGCCGGAGATCGCGTCCATGATTGCGAACTTGCTGCACGTCCGGGGTCCGCGCGAGGTTGTGTCCACATTACCATGGTCTTGTTTTTATTAGAAAACATCTAGGCCTAGTGTACATTATCATGATATTGTTTTTAGTAGAAAATGTCTAGCGCACACTCTCGTTCTCCACGAGTGATCGCGCCTGGGATCGTTTGGAACCTTGAAAAAGCAGATAGGCGCGATCTTCTTCGTTCGGCAAAGCCCGGACGCGCGCGAGAGCGGCGACGCCAGTACGTGCAACGACCGGAGCGAGCGGGCAAGCAAGCAGGCAAGTCGGGATGGGGAGGCAGCCGCCGACACTCCCCGCGGTGACGTGCGATGCCGCACTCAAGCAAGCCACACAGCTGATCCAATCGGCCCTTTCCGCGAGGGGCCTCGAGCTCGGAGGCGATGCGCGATGGCGGCGCCCGGCGCGTCGCGAGCAAGACCGCCCCCGCGAACCTCGCTGCAGCGTACAAGGTAAGCGAGAGTCGGAAAGCAGCGCAAAGTATCTTCGCGCCCGCGGACGAGGCCTCCGAGCTCGAACAGAAGAAGAATGAGCGCGACGACCACGAAGCGAAGGCCTGCGGCGGGATGCACAACGATGATGACCTCGGGTTCGACAATACGACCAAGGAGTTCACGGAGCGTCTCCGCATTCTTCTTCGCTCGGAATCCACCGAGGGTCAACACGCGCGCCGCAAAGACCTGTCCGGGCTCATGAAGCCCATCGTCGCGCAGATCAGACGCGAATGGGAAACGGATCAGCCAAAAGCGAAGCTGGAAGAGCGCAAGCCGAGCAGCGCCTAGCCAGCGCCTCGGCGGGACCGTGCCGACAATCCTGGAAGGCAGACTTCGACGCCATTCGCGTTGCTGCTGACGACGGCGTCCCAGAGGCTTTTCTCCTGATTGCAATGCTCGAGAGGGAACTTCCTGATGAAAACATGGACTTTTTCGGAGGGAAACTCAGGGTACACGGCAAGTGCCACCCTGTCGCCGGGAGCGACGACCCCTTCGCGCGCGATACTTTCATTGAGGCGGTCGGTATCTTCCTCGAAGCCATGGAGCCCATCTGCAATGATGTGAGCGCCGATTGCTGCGACGAAGTGCGGGATGATCTCAAGAGGCACTTCTGCGCTAAAACAATTCCAAATCGGGCCTCGTGAATCATTTCAACAAGGTTCTCGACGAAGCTCCGCTCAATGAAAATATCGCTGTGTGGTTCGGAGAAGAAAGCGAACGAGCAGGAAACCAGTTTTCGCGCGTCAAAATTCTGCATGCTGGGTTCAGCTTGGCGAGATTCGAAAGAAAATAAATTCAGGAACACAATTGAGTTGCGTCCCAAGTTTGATGAAAATAGTAAGGAACACGAGACCCCCATTGATGAGATCTACATTGCACAATTCGAAAAGGCACCGAGTGCTATGTTGATAATGAGGGATATGGTGTATTCGCCGAGCCGGTAGGGTGCACGAGGGAGGAGTGGCGAGCACGAGGTGGCCTTGTAGTTGTTCGATTCGACGTCACTGGGGAAACCAAAGGCGTCGATATCAAAACATTTCCGTCCGCATTCCCGCCACAGAGCCTGACAACCAGCAATGATAAAGGACGCTGCGCGGGGCAAACGTGATCGGCACAACGACGCCGACTGCCGCTCTGTCACTAATTCAGGGGTTGTTAAGGAAAAAAAAAAATTGTAGTCTCGAATGGGAAGCAAACAAACAAAAAACCAGCCTGCGCTGCAGCCTGTGTGGCTACCGACGCATCGCATTCGTACACAAGGAGCATGCCTTAGGCTAAACATAAGTGAGAAACAAATTTTTGCAATGAGCGGAGGAGCCGGGGTTTAGCGTCGACGCAAGGGATTCGATGTTGTTCTCTGGCGCAAGCGATAGCAGTTGAAAACCCGCTCGCCGATGAGTGACAGTGCAGCAGACGATAGAGTCCCACTGGGCCTCAGCCCAGTACAGTCGCAATGCGGCCTCGTGGCCTTTGACGTGTGCGCGATAGCCCGCGCTGCAATTGCCCTAGCTGCCATCCCACAAGATGAGTACCTTACGGTGCACGGCGAAGAGCTTGTTTCCGAGACGCTAGGGCGCCATAGACGGGTGGCACGTGGAGCCGAAGAGCTCATCAAGCTTGGGAAAAAGACGCAGAAAACACGCTGAGGCGATGTGGACGACATCAACAGCAAGGTAGACTTGGACCAGCTCCCGAGACTCGACATCCGCCTGGGTGCTTCTTACTTCGAGAGCGACTTCGAAGAACTGAAAATGAAAGACGATGCGCTTTCACGCAATGACCTGGACGACACCCGCCTGAAGCTTTCCAGGAACCTATGCACTTATTGCAAGCATCTGATTGGGTCACTCGAGTACACCTGGGCAACGTCTACCTCGCGGGATAACGATTATTACGAGTCGGAAGACGGGTGGACGCGGGATCTCGACGTTATTACATCTAACCTTGAATACGTGTTGCGTGAGATCAAAAAACACAAGAAAACGCGGACAAGATATGTCACAGCGTTGCAGAGCCGAGTAAAGAGTCTCGGAACGTCGAACAACCTGGCGGTTATCGCAATTGCTGCACTTAGATCGCAAGATGGCGGGATGGAAGGACTTTCCGACGAAGCCACAGCGCGTCGTGGGAAGGTCATGCATGATATTGTAAACGCAGTCGTACCTTCGATAGACACTAAGGCCGCCTCGCCCTTTCAGGATACCAAAACGCCCGCGAAATTGCTCATGCTAGCATTTTACCAAATGGCATACAGCGCGCCCCTGCTCGTCGACACGCGCTACGGGAAACTACTACTCGAGTTGGAGACAAGATTGCTCCGTAGATTCATCGACGAGGTCAACCCAAGGGGTAGTATAATGGCACGTACTGGTGATAACAGCCGGTACGCCTACGATAATGGTAGTCCATCGGACGAGAACGCCACGCTCCAAAGTAGGGTCCAGAATCGCTTCGAACAGTACCTTGCCTTGTTGAAGAAGATTGCAAATGACGAAACCGGATTCGCAATATCCAATTCCGAGTTTGTTTATTTCGCATCTGCAATGAAAGTGGAATGCAATAAAGCCCAACGTAGATTCCACGTAGAGCAACGTGCGGAAAAAGATATTGTGCACCGCTTTGTCTCCGGAACGACCGACGTCGTGCGGAGTTCTCTGCGTCGGCCCCGACTCCTCTTCCGCTTGACAGCACGAACTTCTCACGCTCTAGCGCGTGCAATCCCTCCACCTCCACTTCTACCTTTCTCTCCTCCTCCTTTTCCCTCTGTCGCACATCGTGCTCCCGCCCAAGTCGTGCCCTTCATTCGCCCAGCAGCTCCAGCGAGTGAGCGCTCTCGGCGTCGCGCCCGAAGACCTCCCTCGGGGTCTGCAAACCACCAAAACAAGAGGGAATATAATTTTTTTAAATCCAGATTGAAAAAAAAAAAGGAAAGAAAAAAAATGTTCGATGCGCTCCCGGACCCGGCGCGCCCTGGCAAGTGGGTTATGCAAACCCCAAAAAGTGAGATACGCGACTTTTATCCACTTGCAGCCGTCGCCGCCAAGTCGACTATTCACGGGCACGTGCAGCGGCGTGTGCGCGCTCGCAGTCCCGTTTCGCCTCGTCCTCACTCCTCGTCCTCCGACCCGCGCCGCCACGCGCCGCGCCGCGCCGCGCCGCGCCGCGCAGAAGAAAGCACGTGCCGCCGGAGGCATTCACGCGACGCGACCAGGCCGACGACGCGGGCGAGCCCTTGCAGCAGACGCGCTGCGACGCCTTCGAGCCCGCAGGCCCTGCGCTCCGCCCGTCGACCCGCCCGCCCTCGACGCGGCGAGACAGACCCCGCTCGGTCTGGCGCGTCGATTGATTGACATCGATTGAGGAGCAAGTAAGCAAGCAAGCAAGCAAGCAAGCAGGCAAGTAAGCAAGTAAGCAAGCGAGCGAGCGAGCGAGCACCATGAACCGCCAAGGCAACCAGGTCGAGGCCCGCGACTACCTGACGGGCCCGCAGATGGGGAGACTGCTGCCGCTGGTGCCGACGATCCTCGCGCTGCTGAGGGAACTCGACCCGCAGGCCGCGGACCTCATCCTCGAAGGCGATGAGACGGACCGCACCGTGGTGAACTCGCTCATGTCCAGCGTCCTCGATAACCTAAACCTTCACGGGGACCTGACGCTCCGAGAGATGCGGACCTTTTTCGCTGGGTACACGGCGGGCACGTGGATCAACATGGTCCGCATCATCCTGACCGAGTGCTGGCCGAGGGTCGTGCCGGACCGCGTTGCCAGCGAGGTGCTGAGCGCCCTGACGAGTGTGTCCGAGGCAGGCGAGCCCGTCGCTGTGGCGCATATCCTGGGTCCCATGCTCGACCGCATCCCGAGGATGCGCTTCCGTGTCCTCGCCGAATTTTGCGCTTTTGTCCGCGACACCTCGTGCAGCGCCACAGACATTGCTTGCCTTGTCGGGCCCTTTTTGCTGCTGCCTGCTCGATTCGCGACGACGGATGGCACCTCATTGATCGCGAGCCAAACGTCGGCCTCAGCAGCCATCATGGATATGCTCATCCACGAGACAGAGATTATCTTTGGGCGTGTCGCCGCCCCTGTGGCAGAGAACCCGCTGGGCTTTCGACCCAAGGCGGGCAAGGGCGAGCGTCTGCGCAGGTCTTTGCGGAACGGTCTGAACCGCCTGTCTCTTCGCGGCAGCCCGTCGACGCCGCCGCCGCCTGGTCTGGAGAGCCCCTCGCAAATGGCCACCATGCCGGTGACACCGCCGAGACCTTCGCGAAAGGGGCGTGGGTCAAACAGACCGAGTCCGCTCATGGAGAAGCGCATGAAGCAGCTGCGCGTCTTTTACCAGTGGCGCGACCCGAGACGTGTGAGCCGCGTGGAGCTTCTTTTTGAGAATTATCCGTTTGAGGAGATCGCGCTGGCCATTCAACGCAAGTATTTCATGCTGCCGCCAAAGTGGAGTGACCAGCTCGAGTACATGCTTCTCACAGGGAGCTCGGAGCTCGGATGGTTTGCGCGTCTTAAAGAAGGCATTTTGCCCGAGCCCTTGGAGCACGAGGTTCACATTACACTTTCGAACCCTGAAGGCGGTGAAGAGCAGCCGCAAACCAAAGTGGATCGCGTTGTGAACGAAATTGCAGATACTGAGGTCACCTTCAACAAGTCGCTCAATGACCTTTTGACCTTGTATGTGAATCGCATCAAGCTCATCGCCGAGGATCCTGGCGCGCAAAAGAACCTCGGGCTCACGGCTGATCACATTGAGCACATTTTTGGCGCCCGTCTCGAGCGCGTTGCCGACGTTTCGAGCAATCTCCTTTCGGATCTCGAGGTTGTGACATTGGTCCGCGTGCAGCCCAAGACCGGGGTGTCTCGCATTGAGCTTGTGAGCCGCGTGTTTGTGGAGATTGCGCAGCAGCTCGACGTCTTTGCGCCGTACGCTGTTAACCATTCGACGGCCATGAATTTGTTGCGCGAAGCGCGTCTCAGCGTGTCGGACTCCCCGGGCAACTCGCGGCCTCTGCGTCGCATGGGCAGTCTCTTGCAGAGCGGAGACCGCAACAAGAACTTTTTGGAGATTTGGCAGGAGGTCTCCTCGCAGTCGGAAACCCTTCGCGGTCAGACGCTGGAGTCCATTCTCATTATGCCAATTCAACGTGTGCCTCGCTACAAGCTCTTGCTCGAGGAGCTCATTAAGGCGACAGCTGCGGACGATCCGTGTCACATTATGCTTGAAGAGTCGGCAGAGAATGTGCGTGCCGTTGCTGATACCATTAACGAGGCCATTCGTAAGCATGAGCGTGTCATGAAGCTCGTTGGCGAAGATCCCAATTTGCCGGCATCTTTCCGTAGTCACAAGATGAGGTAGTCAGCGCGGCACGATCTTTGTCTGCAGTAAGTGGCCACATCCAGGTACCATAATGGCAATTCTTTTCCGTCGTACTTTTTTTATACTTAAGGAAGCCTTTTACGCCGCCCGCATGGCAGCTCGCTGGATTTTTGGTCGGCCACTTTTTTTTTTTCCGAGAACGCGTGTGAGCGTGTGATTGCTCGTTCCTTTTCCCCCCTCTCTCACCTCTCTTGCGCCGTTCAAGGTGCCCAATATGTTGAATTTTCTCCAAGTCAAAAGGTTTTTTGTTGTTGTTTTCTGTTTCCTCTTTCATTGGTTGCTATCCCCTGCCTTGGTTTCGAAGGCTGACATGTAGGCTTAGCTATAGGTCTGGCTAGATGAAGTGATGTCCAATGGTGCTCATTCGTGGGTAGTTGTCAAGTGCCAAGAAATATCTCTTTTATTTTTGTGGGGGAGAGGGGGGGGGGGGGGGGGGGGGTATTTTGCTTTTACATCTGCAGCTGACCCTCACAGACGTATATTATTGCTGTTAAGATCTTATTCAATAAACAGCAAAGAACATAATATTTGGAGGAACACAATGCTCTTCTGTTTCATTAGTCGTGGGTATCTAGTAGCAAGCCGGTTATTTCTGTGGTGGTGAATACAAGAGAGTCGTAGCTGATTGTCTCTCGTGACAAGTCTCTGAATAGACGCAAAGGAATCAATGCTTTTTGTGACACGTCGCGTGGATCACGAAGGCAATCAAGTAGAGGTAGTGCTTCGTCTCTCCATTGCTGCAAGCAATGTATAAGCATTGAGAAAGATTCCCAGGTAATTACGTTGACAAGTTTACACATTTTTGGAACAACTTGAAGAAGGGAAAAAGGTTGGCGCGTCCGCACGAGGAGCTAGCTTCTACTACGACTTCCGCGGTACAGGTGCGCGAATGACCCCCCCCCGCGAAAAAGACAAAAACAAAGAGATGCTGGAAACAGTGCAGTGGACAAACATATTACTTACTACGTATACTTTACCGGCGGAGGAGGGCACGGCGGGCAAGACGCATGGCACGCACGTTGGTGGAGAAGGCGCGCGATGAGGCGGCCTCGGCAACGTTGGACTGCGAGCGGGTGTAGGCGCGGCGGCCCATGCTGTCGACGCCGGCGAGGCTGAACGAACCCGGGTGCGGGGCGAGCTTGGTGTCGTTGACCGAGGGGAACTCGAAGTCAGTGGCGGTGTAGAACTGCTCGCGCATCTCGAGGGCCTCGGTGAACTGCTCGGGCGTGGCCTTGACGCGGTCGTCGAGGCGAGCCAAAAGGTTACAGGTGGTGCGCTGCTCCTCGAGGGAGCCCTCGATCTTGGCCGAGAACATGGTGGCCGCGAGACCGGAGCCGTAGCTGAACATGAGGACGCGGTCATCCTTCTTGGTGAGCTTGTCGGACTGGGCGATCAGGCTGAGGAGGCCAAAGTAGAGCGAGCCAGTGTACGAGTTGCCGAGGTTACGGCCGGCAATGGTGTAGGGGAAGACGCGCTCGTTGTAAGCATCAGTCGAGGCGGTCACGCACTTCTTGTCGAGAGCGCGGTCCGTGTACGAGGCGACGTCATCGACCTCGCCGAACTCGGCGGCGATCTCCTTGAGGATCTCGCTGTCGCCGACAACGTCGCCGCCGCGCTTGGCGTCGTTGTACATAAGGCGGGCGTAGCTCTTCTGCACGAGCTTGGTGTACGGCTGGTGGAAGAGGGCGTGCTGGGCCTTGCCGGGGCTGTTGCCGAAGACATCAAAGTCCTCACCGTAAGCCTCCTTGAACTTCTTGGTGTACAGGTTGTAGCAGCGGTCGACAGCGCGAAGGTAGCACGAGTTGGAGAGATGGCCGTCGACGGCGGGGTACTCGCTGCTGAGGAAGGGCTTGTAAAAGTCATAGGCATCCTCGAAGTGCGACGAGCGGAGCTTGTTCTCGAAGGTGAGCGGGGCGTTGGGGCCGACGAGGAGGGCGACGACACCGGCACCACCGGTGGGGCGGGCGGGGCCCTTCTCGTAGACGGCGATGTCACCGCAGAGAACGACACCGTAGCGGCCATCCCAGGCGCTGGACTCGACCCAGTCGATGGTATTGAAGAGGGCCGAGGTGCCACCGTAGCAGGCGTTCACGTTGGTGATGCCGAGGACGTCACTGTTGCCGGACTCGGTGAAGAGGGACATGAGCGAGGTCTTGGTGGACTTGGACTTGTCAATGATGGTCTCGGTACCGACTTCGAGGCGTCCGATGTCGTTGTAGTTCAGGCCGTACTTGTCCATGAGGTTGCTGAGCGCGGACATGCACATGCTGTTGATGTCCTCGCCGGCGCCGACGAAGGCCATGTTCGTCTGGCCGAGGCCCTTGGTGTACTTGCCGGCGGCAATGCCATCGTACTGCTCGAGGTCCTCCTGTGCGACGTACGTCGACGGAAAGTAGCAGTCCGAGGCCACGATACCCACGTTGCGCGCCATCTTGCTTGCTTGCTGGCTGTGCTCTGCTGCTGCTGCTGCTGCTGCTGCTGCTGCTGCTGCTGCTGCTGCTTGCTTGCTCGCCGTGCTCCTCTGCTGCTGCTGCTGCTGCTGCGGCTGGTTGGCGAGTTTGGGGTTTGCTGCCGCTCGCTGGCTTGTCTGCTTGTCTGCTTGTCTGCTTGCCTCTGCTTGCCTCTGCTTGCGAGCTCGTTCGCAGCTCTGCCGCGTCTCGCGGTTCGCGGCGTCAATGATGATGCCATCATCTCCGCCCTCCTCCTCCTCCTCCTCCTGCTCGCGTGGCCTAGTCTCCTCCTACGCCCCGCGCTACCAGTGCGCGGCAGGCGCCAACACAACTAACAGTAACTATAACCAACAACAAGCAAGAGCGCCGCTCCTCCTTCTTCTCGCGCGCTAGCTCGCTCGCGCGCGCGCGCGCACGCAGCCCTGCCGCGCCGCACGCACGCCTCGCCTCGCCCGCGCGCGATCAATTCGTTCCGAGTCGATCGGCGATGAGGCCTCGCGAGCCTGGCTGGCTGGGCGGGAGGGAGAACGAGGAGGCGACCTCGTCGAGCCTCGTGCGTTCTCTCGGGTCTGTCTGTGCGCTCGGTGCCAATGTCTGCATGGGTTCATCGTTGTCGGGAG
>KN805370.1:200005-216520 GCA_000818945.1 Schizochytrium sp. CCTCC M209059
TCCCCCCCCCCCCCAAACACTCCTTCACTCGCTCAGTGACGCGGCTGCTCTGCGCATTCATTGTCGGCGCCGGCCTGATCAAGGCAGCCAAGAAAGCACAACGCAGCCTTGATCGGCCGGCCAGCCAAAGTGCCCCGACTCCCCAGCCCGGCCGCAGCAGTTGCGTGCAGCGTCGCCGTCGCGCGCGCCGAGCTCGCTCACACACACGCACACATCATCACACCGCCTCGAGAGCGAGCGAGCTAGCCGCGCTGCTCGTGTCGCAGCCGCAGCCGCTTGCGCAGTCAGGCACGGGACCGTGGAGCTGAGCTGGCCGGCCTCGCGCGGCAGGCGGTCGACGGAGGCCGCAGCTCGTGGCAGCTGGCGAGCATCGTCGTGAATGGATAGGATAGGATAGGATAGGATAGGTGGAGAGACTCGGATAGATGACGGCCGCCGGCCGAAGAAAGAAAACAAGGCCAAGGCGAAGAAGCCGCAGCTCGCCTCGCAGTCGTTTGGTTCGGCAGGCTGTCGGTCGCGTCGAGCTCGGCGGACGAGCCCGTCGTCGAGAACTTGTCCGAGGCGCCAGACGTGAGGGTTGAGACACGAGATGAGACGAGACGAGTTGACAGTGAGATGAGTTGCTCCTGCACCAGCCGCTTCCTCGTCGACCGAGCCCGGCCGAGCCGAGGATCCGAAGCGATCTCAGCGCATCTGACTCTCACCCCCTCACAGTCAGTCAGTCAGTCAGTTAGCCAAGGTCTTGCTTGCCTTGGTCGATCACGTTCAAAGGTCTCCTCGCGTGCCTGCCTGCCTGCCTGCCTGCGTCAACCTTCGTGAGTAGACAAGACAGACCCAGGCCGGGCCTAGGCCTAGACTGCCTTGCCGTGCACACGGTGGCGTCATCATTCCGTGGAGATCTGACACCTTTTGGTATCTTCTTCCTCTGCGCTGGACTCGCTCCCTCCCTTTTTGTAGGTTACTTACTATACATCCATTCTGGCAGCAGGCGCCGACCGCAAACGTGTAGGGGCAGGAGCAGAAGATGGTGCAAAACCGCGGTCGATTGCGAATGCAAAACGTTCGTTCGCGGATCACGAAGGATGCGACTGCGACTATCGTGAGGCGGACCGGGTCCACCGTCGGTTGGTCAGATCAGAGAGAGCCTGCTGCTGCTACGCTTGCGAGCGCGCGTGCTTGCGTGCGTGCCACAGTGTGGCCCGCCTAAAGGGATGGAAGGAAGAAAGGCAGCAAAGACTTTCTCGGGCTGCAAGACGAACGAAGCTGCTTGTCGGGTCGGCTGCGGCTCCTGTTGCGGCGAAAAGGTCGCGAATTGATGACGATAAATGGTCGCGAGTCCAATGTTTCGACGGACGGACTTGCGAAGAGAAGGCGCAATCGCATTCGCGCGGCTTTTGGCCTTGACTTGACTCCAGACTTGAGAGGTGATCGAGATCGGTGGTGACGGACCTGTGAGTGAGTAAAGGCAAGAAAGGCGTCCACGCGCTAAAACAACGCAGGCGCAAGACGCACACAAACGAACACTGTGCACACGCACACGCGCACGCACGCACATACACAGAGAATTGCTCATGCATGCATGATCGAAAGGGCAAGGAAGAAGAAGAAGAAGAAGAGAAAATCGAGCAGCGGGAAATCAATCGTCTCTTATACGCTACACGTCCGAATAAAATCACTTGGCCTCAGCAGAGCTCCAGCGTGCGCGAATGGCCTTTTCTGCCGTCTCCTTTACAGCTCGCAAGCTCTTGGTAAAAGGAGGGTAGCAAATGCCGTGCTCCGTGACAATGCCGGTAATATACTTGGGGTTCACCACGTCAAAGGCCGGGTTAAACACTTGGACACCCTCAGGCGCCGTGCGGTTGCCGCCCATGAGCGAGGTCACCTCCTCGGCACCACGCTCCTCAATGGGAATGTCGGCGCCTGTCGCCACCTCGAGGTCGATCGTTGACGTTGGCGCCACAACGTAAACGGGGATGCCGTGCTCGCGCGCTACGATCGATACTGGCAGCGAACCAATCTTGTTGGCGACCCAGCCGTCCGCCGCGATACGGTCAGCTCCATACAAAACAACATCCACCTTGCCGCGGTGCATGAGCAGTCCGGCCGCGCTGTCAGCAATTAAATGCATGGGGACCTTTTCGCGCATGAGCTCCCACGCCGAAAGTCGCGCACCTTGGAGACGTGGCCGCGTCTCGCAAACCCAGGCGTGGATGCCCTTGCCCTGATGGAAGCTCTCGTAAATGACGCCCAGCGCCGTGCCGACGTCGACCGTGGCCAGACAGCCCGTGTTGCAAATGTGCAGAATGTTGGCTCCCTGCTGCACCACCTCGGCGCCATGTTTGGCCATGGCAATGTTGATGGCCACATCCTCGTCCGCAAGGGCTTCGGCCTCGCGGAGAATTACCTCAGCAAGGTCTTCTGACGCGTCCGTCGCCTCCGTCAGCTCCACCATGCGCCGCGTGGCCCACATCAGGTTCACCGCCGTTGGCCGCGAGGCGTCGAGCTTGGCTTTGGCCGCGCGAAGGGTTTCCACGCGTGTAGCAACCGAGGCCGAAGCGTCGCAGTCTCTGGCTGCCAGCACCATCGCGTACGCTGCCATTGCGCCAATGGCCGGCGCTCCCCGGATCACCATGTCGCGAATGCATGCGCACGCGCCGTCCATCGTCTCGCACGTCACGTGCTCCAGTGCCAGCGGCAGCTTCGGCTGGTCGATGAGCTTGATGTGTCCGGACCTTGCGTTTCCGCCCTCCCAAAACACCGTGCGCAGCGCGCGGTCTCGCGTCGAGACGTCCATCGTTCTTTCCGCTACTCCTCTCCTCCTTGCACTCCCACCCTGCCCTGCGCGCCGCGCTTGCGCTACTGCTGCGCGCTTTCGTTCGCTCCTTCGTTCGTCAGTCAGTCAGTCAGTTTTTTGTCGCCTGGCTGCAAAATGCTAATTGAACTTGGATGATGATGTGACCACGTGGATCCATCCAGGCCATTCAAGCCAGCCAGCCAGCTATTAAAACAAAACTTAGTTTCCAGCGTGGTGAAGTAGAAGAGAAAACATGTTCATTCTCTTGCCAGTCTCTTCTTGTTCGTCGTCGTCGTCGTCGTCGTCGTCGTCATCATTTGTGAATTGAATTGTTTGCTTGCGAGGATTCGTTCCACGTGCCTGCTCGCATTCAAACAATTTACTACCATCATACGATTCTGGTCATTGTCGGTCTTGACTGTGCGTCTTTTCGTCTGGACAGCCAGCCCTCTTCATGAAGTTTGGTGCTGCATGGGGCCTAGGCCTACCGCAAACGAAACGTCATTTTCGCATCACTTGACCTGCTGTGTAGCTAAATTTGTAGATCTGCGCAACCCAACTTCTGACGTCGGACGTCGTCTTTCGACCCTAGATCTCAAACGCGGAGCAATAAGAGTTAGTAGAAGCGCAGCGCATTGCACCACGCAGCTTAGCATCGCATCACATCGCATCACGGCACGGCACGGCACGGCACATCTTCTTACAGTCACCATGCGAGCTGCCGCACACAGGGCGCTTCGCGCGCCGCTCCTCGTCTCGGTGCAGGCAAGGCAGGGAGCGCAACTTGCTCCCCAACAATGTCGGACATGGCCACGCTGCGCGGCCCTCTCGACAGCGCCGACGCCAGCCGCAGGGGACGACGCAGATGCTGCAGTGCGCCGCAGCGTACTGTACATGCCCTCCTCGCGGCAGCGAGCCCTCGAAAAGGCCAAGACCATCAAGGCCGACGCCTATATCTTTGACCTCGAGGACGCCGTGTCGCCAGAGCAAAAAGAGCTTGCACGCCAACAGGCCGTCGCGGCCGCGCGCGAGCAGGTCGAGACCAAGGCCTATGGCATGTCTGAAATCTGTATCCGGGTCAATGGGCGCACCACGCCCTGGTACGCGAGCGATGTCGAAGCCGTAGCGACGAGCGGGGCCAACGCTGTGCTCCTTCCCAAGGCTGAGTCCCGCGATGATGTGGCCGACCTCGTGGACAGGCTTGATGCAGCTGGCGCAAAACCCTCTATGGAGATTTGGTGCATGGTAGAGACACCGCGCGGCGTAAGCAATGTCGAAGAGCTCGCAGCTCATCCGCGCGTCACTGCACTTCTCATGGGTACTGTCGACCTTGCAAATGACTTGCGTTGTAAACCGATGGCTCCAGGACGCTTTAACCTGCAATACGCGCTTCAGCGCTGCGTCATTGCTGCTCGCGCCGCCGGCATTAGTGCCTTGGATGGTGTTTATGTTGATCTCCAAAACGAAGAGGGCTTCATCGACGAGTGTCTCCAGGGTCGTGACCTTGGCTTTGATGGAAAAACGCTCATTCACCCCAAGACGGTGGCCCAAGCTAACGAATTCTTTTCTCCCAGCGCAGCCGACATTGACCACGCCGAGAGAGTCATTGCGGCACACGAAGACGCCGTTCGCACCGGCTCAGGGGTCGCCACTGTCGACGGCAAGCTTGTTGAGAACCTTCACTACCGTAATGCCAAGCGCACGCTTGCGATTGTTGAGCGCATCAAGGCGCGTGCATGAAAAATTTTAAGGAAATGATTTCATCTAAAGAAAATGAGCTTCTTGAAGCGAAGAACGGCGGCCGGCACGGGAGGAAAAGGGGGGAAAACGAACAAAAAGCCGACAACAATTAAAGAAAAGAAAAGAAAAGAAAAGAGACAATTCTTTCCTTTGTTCCTTTTCCACGCTCGCTAGTGATTGATCGGGTAGCAGACGCTGATCCTAAGCGCCTCCTAAAACCTCATCCCTGTTGATCTCATGGCAACGACAATGACGAAGACGAAGGAACTTTGACCGCACCTGAAAGCTTGCGCGAGAGGAGACATTCGACAAGGTACGGCTTCACTTGACAGGCGGACTTGAACTCCTCAAAGGAAATAGCCCCGTTGCGATCGGTATCAACCTGATCAAAGGCCTCGGAAAGGTCACCTACGAATTTGTCCGTGTCGATTGAGGTGTTGGTAATGGCCATCGATAACACGCTCATGAGCTCATCCTTGTCGATCTCGCCCGACCCATCCCTGTCGTAGACGTCGAAGCAAAACTTGAGCGAATCCTCCCCTGGACCTTGCAAGGCAGCCAGCCCCGAAAGAAGTTCTGCCTGGTCCACGTGGCCATCGCCATTGTCATCAAACAAATTGAAAATGCGGTCCGCCGGCACGTTTTGAAAACCCAAGACTTGCATGATGCTTTCCAGCTGGGGCGCATCTTCAATGACACCCCCCCGCTCCTTGGTATGTTCGTCAAAGGTAGAGCGGATGAGTTCGAGGTCCTGCGCTGTGAAACCGTCGGGCTTCATACGCTTAGCAAGGGCCGTCAAGGTTTCCTTGCGCTTGTTGCGCAGTCGCGCACCCCACATGACAGCATACGCAGCAGCCTTGAGCTTGCGACGGTTGTTGAACTGCTTGTGCTTGACAAGCGGAATGGGCTTCTCATCTGAAGACGACCGTTCTGTGGCCCAAGGATGCTCAAGCACCTCAGACATGCGTATCCTGCGCTTCGGGTTCACTTGCAGCATGCGCGTAATAAGGTCACGCGACGAGAGAGAAATGTTCTTCCATTCCGGCATGTGAAACTCATATTTTCCTTCGCGAATCTCCTTTTGCACCTCGACTCGTGTCCGCCCCACAAATGGAGGGTATCCACAAAGCAGAATGTATAACACCACACCAAGCGACCACACGTCGCATGCCGGGCTGTAGCGCAAAGAGAGAACTTCGGGCGCAAAGTAGCCGCTTGTTCCTACAACATGAGACTTGTACACATCGCGTTCGGGGTACTCCATGTCCAGCGCGAGGCCAAAGTCAGTGATCTTGAGCACAGAATTGGGAGCCGAAGTCGCATATATCAGATTCTCCGGCTTGAGATCACGGTGCACAATGCCGATGGCATGCAGCTCGTTCAAAGCATGCGCCAGACTACGAATCACGTCCTTTGCGTCCCGCTCTGAAAAGGACCGCCGTTCAACGATGCGGTCGAAGAGCTCGCCACCATTGCACAGCTCGAGAACCATGCAGACGCGATAACTCGGCCGCGGCTCCGCGAAACTTTCGAGCAGGTGAACCACATTCTCGTTTGTTGGCAGCTGTTCGCGCACCTTGCGCATGATGGAGACCTCGCTGTTCAGGTACCGAAGCTGCGTCTTACGCTCCCGGACGGACAATTTCGTGAGCAGCGCGACTTTAATGGCCAGCTCATCATTGTCTTCTTTGTGGCCGTTCTCATTCTTTGTAGCAGCGCTCTTGCGCCTCTTGGCACGATACACAATTGAGAACGCGCCGCGACCAAGTTCTCCCAAGAGAGCAAAGTCTGCGTCGAGTCGGTTCTTGTTCTTGTCGGCACCTTGGCTCTTCTTTTCTTTACCCGAAGCTGATAAGGCGCGTTCCCGCGAGTACGCCGTGACCATGTTGCCGAATTGCAGGGCCGCAGCTCCATCGGTCCCATCGCCAGAGGGTCCGCCGATGCCTTGAAGAGCGCCAGCTAGTTTTTCCAGGACCTCGACCGAGTCAACGCGTAAATTCGCGACAATGTCGCGCCGAGGCCCAAAGCAGTCTGACTCGCGCAAAAGGTCACTAAAATGACGCACCTCGATTGTCAGTGACTCGAACGAGGTGCTCACCATTGATTTTGAGGCGTCCAGCAGACCGCGGGGAGCGTGCGCATGCTGCTCGTGTGCTTCCTCACTCGTCCAGTACAAACACACGAGGACACCCTGCCGGATGCGCACAATTTGCACGTAGCGCTCATTCCAACGCCCGAGAATTTCACTCTGCTTCAAGACTTTGCCCTCGAAGAGCACATCGCCTAGCTCGACGGCGCCCCAGATTCCGGACAGCGAGCCCTCCTCGATCGTGGCTGTCTCTGTCGTGGCGGTCGTCGTGGTCGTTGTCCTCCGCGTCGTGGTCGCCTCGTCATTGTGGTCCATCTCGCTCTGCCGCAGCAAAGTCTTTTCGCTCGCGGAGCGCGCGAGCTGATACGAGCTTCCCGACGATGGGCTTGCCCGCGATGCTTCTGCGCTCGTGTGTCTCGCCCTCGCTCGGGGCCGTACCTTGTCGTCAACCAGCCCTCGCGAAGATACTGGTAAAGGGGAAATGCCGAAAAGTAGAGAGGAGAGAGCACCAAATGCACTCATTGCCAATGATGTAGGGGGCCTCCTAGTAGTAATGGCCTGGCCTGGCAAGTCGAGACAAGACCAGACTTGACGCTCAAGTTACATTCGTTGATCCTATGGGTTCACCATTGGGCACAAGACTATACAGACCAAGATCAATACTGATTGGATATAAAAATTGAAGGCGAATGCGATGGCGATGATCTTGTACGAGAGCAAAGATCGCGAGATATCATGCTCTGCTCTGTCCTTGTCACCGGTTCTCCACGAAAGTCTTCTTGCATGCTCTCGTCCAATACATCCACGACTGGTCGATCTGGTATTTATGCACTTTTTCTAATATGACATCGAGTCTTGTTCTGCACGGTAAGCAAGATCGCATTTTGAAACCATGATCTACCAGTGTTTCTATACATCAAATTTTGAGCCGCACTGCGAGCAAGATGGTATTCTGAAACATTAGTATGTAGGGCTATACCAGTGTTTCTTTACATCAAGTCTTGCGCGAGGAACAAAAAGGTCGACTGCTATTATGCAATCAAGTTTCACGACACGCACAAGTCTGAATCTGACAGAAAAAATTCTACGCCTATCACAGTACGGTATACGATTTTTCGAATACATATCGCGACAAGAAGCAAATGCTTGAGAGTTTGGATTCCCGAAAGAGAGCAAGCCATTGTGCGGATTTACAATGAAAAAAAAAAAAAGCACGAGCACCTTTCTTGCAGCGATGCAAAAAGAGTGCAGCAGCAAGTCTTCAAATGTAGGCCTAGACCTAGAATCTCTTCAAGATAGAGTAGAAAAGAGCGCTTTCAACTGCAACTGCAACTGCGACCCGGAGCTGGTCCAAGTCGGATCTCACCTTTTGCAAAGCCAGATCATTTCATCCTCTCCCGAACGTCTCTGCTTTTTACCTTGGGCAGTTCAAGCAATTCATGCAATTCAAGCAAGCACTGAATCTCTTTTGAGCAGCCTCAATGTCCAGTTGTCCACGCAAACCCTCCTTGCTTCCCCCTCCATCGCCTTCTCCGCACGCGGGTGCCGCCCTTGACGTCCAAGCGAGCGCGCGCAGGGTGGGTGGGTAGGTGGTGGGTCGGGTCCGCGGCCGTGAAGTCGCCGCCGTCGAAAATCAACTTTGGGCTGCGCTTGCACCCTGACTCCATTTCTTTCGCCCAGCTCCTCCGCGGCCGCATGGACGCCCTGCCTCGCGCGGAGCAGCGGCCAAGGCGACGACGCGCTCGGCGTCTGCGGCTGCCGGCCCGCGGGACGCGGCGGCGCGGCTGGCTGCCTCCCTCTCTCTCGTTCGTGGTTTTGTGCTTTTGCTTTCAAATAAATTCAAACTCTGCCCTCTCTCTCTCTCTCTCTCTCTCTCTGCCTGGTCAAGTTCAAAATCGAATTCAAATTCAAAACCAAATTGAAAAGCGCATCAGCCACTGGCACCTCGCCAGCCAGCCAGCCAGCCGGCCGGCGCTACGGGAGACCCGCGCCACCCGCGCCGCCCGCGCGAGCCCGCGCGAGAGTCTCTCTCGCGCGCGACCGCGCGCGCCGCGCCGGTCTTCGCGTCGCGTCTGCGTCTGTCTGTGTTTCTTTTTGCCTCCGCGCGCGACGCGCCGCGTCTTTTTCCACGCGTATCATCATCATACCATCTTCGGCGGCGGCGTCGACCTTGGCGACCTCGAGTAAAGCGCGCGCGGCGCGTGCTTGTTGAGGAGGACAGCGGAGAGACGCAGCTGACGAAGGATGGCGGGGGGCGAGCCTGCTCGTAAACGTCGCCGCGCGAGCGCCGCGTCTGCGGGTTCAGCCACGGCCGCCGCGAGAGCGGCAATGGAGACTGACCAAGACGCCGCCGAGCCCGGCCACAAGACGGAGGCCAGCGCCGAGGAGGCCTCAAAGAAGAATGGAAAGACCATGGAGGAGGAGGAGGAGGAGGAGGAGGACGTCCCTATTGCCGACATGTGGTTGCGAATCGATCTGGGCAACGCCAAGAACTGCAAGGTGCTCGCCAAGCTGGACCGCGAGGAGGCTCTTTTGATGCAGTTGTGGCCCATCATTTCTAAAGATGTTGATGGGTGTCACGCAGACATTATCCATGTAAGCGTAGCCTTGCTTTGGTACGCTACTTCGGGTAAAAGGGCCCTTCTCGTGCAAGGCATGAGCCAGCACGCCGTCTTCCCCGATTACGTGCAGCGGGTCGTCCGGCAGTTCACGCAACTCGATCCCCGCGCGAGCGAAACGCGAAATGTGTCAACCTCCTACCTCGGCATGTTTTCTCTGTTCTTTGGACGCATGGACTTGCAGTCTGTTCGCAGCTCCCTGCTGCGTCTCTCGTCGTACGAACTCTGGAACCTCGTGGACGCAGAGCGCCTCGCGCGTCACCTTTCCGAACAAGGCTCCGCCCTTCGCCAACAATGGAAGACGCTCAACTCCAAGACCATTGATGACTCCGAAAAGGAGTACATCCACGGTTTTTGGCGTTCCGTCTTTGCTCACGCGCTCATTGGCGTGTCCCTGCGCGCTCGAAAGGAGGCCCTTAAGTTCATTACCAACTGCCTCATGTCTCCCATGCTCCGTAGATTCCTCGCACTTTTAGTAGAAGACGCGAGTCTCGTGGCGCGACTCGAGCTGCAGGTAAGCGCGGATGATCACAGCACTCACGTTTTGTTGGAAAAGCTCGACCAAGCCCTCGTGTGCGCCACCAAGCGCTCCGAGGAGGTTCGGCGATTTCGCACCGCGCGCGTGCGCCTTCTCCAGCGCGTTCTCGACCGCCACTTTAGCGAAAGCCACGCAAACCTTGCCTATCTCCCCGTGTCAAAGGCGCAAGTAGCCATTGACGAGGAGGGCACGCTTGCGAAATCACTCAATGCGAACCAGCTCGCGGCGCTCTGTGACTACTTAGGCCTCTCGACGCGCCGCGTTCCCTCGCTGCATGGCTGCAAGCCAGAAGAACTAACCTCGCCGCAATCTAAGGCGTTTCTGGCCAAGGTGCTCCAGGTAGCCCACCGGCCCGTGAAGCCGTTTGGCAAATGTACCAAGGACAAGGGTGACTTAAAGGCGTGGTTTTTGTTTCCAGGCGGAAGCAACGTCGCCTTCGAGGACGATCTTCTCAAGCTCGAAAACGAAGGTCGCGCGCGCGCGACGCTTGTGCGTGAGGCGCTCGCCTGTCGTCTGCAGCACATTTCAGAAGAGGCCATGATTGAGGAAAACCTCGTGCACATGATGGAAGAGGCTCGCTTCGCGCTGGCCTACGACCTTCGTCGCGCGCTCGAGCTCCTCGCGGCCCGCGAAGACGCAAGCAGCCCGACCAAAATCTCGTTCGGCGGTTGGGCCCGCATGGCCATGCCATGCTCGCTGCTGACGCGATCCTCTGTCAAGTGCAGCTTTGTCGACACACCAAGACCCATTGTCGCCGAATGGGCGAGCTTGCCAGTGTCTCAGCTCAGCGTAGTTCTTTGTGCCATTGAACTCGACCCCAAAACCAAAAATCGCTGTCGTGTGACGGCCATGTATCCTGCCCAAGTGCGCAGCGTCGACCTTGCCGGCGGCGTCGTGTCGCTACACTGGATCTGTAATGACAAGCAACCCATCCACAATGAGAACGCTCCTCAGCAGCAGCAATACGTATTAGTGCGCCGCAAGTGGGCCAACGATGTGCCGCGGCGCGTCGGGCTCGCGCTCATCAAACAGCTCATGGACTCATCGGAGCAAAAGCTTCTCCCCGATGCCTTTGCGCACTTTCTCTTGGGCCACGGAAAGGCATTGCAGCGCGCCACCGACGACCGTTTGCGTCTTATGCACTACAGCGGCGATGCATTTGTTGGCGATATTGTCGAAGACCTCGTAGGACCAAATCCGGACAAGACTCTTATTGTTGTCCCGGACGAAGTGCACGCCGTTGTGCTTGTGCAGTACCTTGCCAAGGAGACTGCGCATCCTTTTACACGTCTGCGCCGACCTGACATTTCAGGCCGTATCGCAGCCTGTCTTCAGAGACGCCTCGAGCTGCTCGCCGAGGTTGAGGAAATTGCCACAGGCCTCGGCGTCGCAGGTGCCAGCCACTTTAGCTGCGAGACGGCGCTCCACTTTTACCGCCTCTACGTGCAGCCCGAGCTTAAAGCGTACGAGGCGAGCGAGGAGGTTCCTCCGTTCCCCTTTGCGTTTTATTTTGGTACCCGCGATGACCGAAAGAACCGTAACAAGCGGGAAGTGTACATGATTCGGGCCATGTTTGAAGAACTGAACTCGTATCGTCTTCTGGAGCTCATTTGGGACTTCAACAAGCGAATGGACTTTGTGCTGCATGACCATTCTCGAATTGTTGTTGCCGCCGTGGAGGACATGCTTCAGTACATTCACACGGACGGTGCCTGCAAGCGTCTTCGAATGGATCGTATCATTTTTCTTTACGCAGGACGACTTTTGGAGCGCGATGCAATGCTCATGTTTGCAGGTCTAGACCGCCAACGGCTGTCGCGCATGATTGTCGCCGGCGATCGGACGGGCGAGATGCCTCGTCCGCGCTCCTCCACGACTTCTCTCTTTGAAAAGCTTTGCCGCCTCGGTGTTCGCTACGAGCGTCCCGCGATGCCCAAGACGCTCAATGCAACGCTGGACGAGCGCTTTGGTCTCGCCGACTTTGCGCCGGCACTCGTCCCGCTCGACAAGCTCCTTGATGGCGACGGCGCCGCGGGAGCAACGGAGAGAAACCCAGGCTTTGCTCTTCGCGCCCAATTTATCGACGTCAAGGGTCGGGAACGTGTTACTGCGCACCCTGGAGAGGTACAAAACCTCGAAGAGGCTGAGTGGGTCGTCGCTCTCTTTCACTACATGCTGGCGCTCGGATACCCGCCCAAGGAGATTGTCATACTCACACCGTACCAAGCGCAAAAGTTGCTTATTATTGATGTTCTACACTCGCGCGCGCGCGCCACGAACCCGCCGTTACCTTTTCCGCGGGCCATTCTCTCGTTCGAGGAGCACGTTGGTGAGACGGTGAGCTTTGTCCTCATGTCGCTCGTACGGACCTCGACGCTGCAGGATGATCTCATGGGCGACCCACGCCGGAGCATTTTTGCCGCCTCTGCGGCGCGCAAGGGTCTGTATGTCGTCGGCAATGCCAAGGTTTTCAGGAATCACCTTATCTTTGGACAACTCATCCGCGCTGCGCCGGATGGTAAACTTCGTTTGCGATTTGACAATTTCTTCAAAAGGGCTGCTGTAGATCCCAGAGGCAGGGCCCCATCCAATTCCATTACTAACCTCGACGAAGCATCTGTGCCCGCAGCAAAGCGGCAAAAGATGGTTGCTGCGGATGGAAAAGTGGAAGATTCTGCGGATGCCAAGCCTCCCGCGTCTGAAGACTTTGTCGTTGACGGTCTAGGTCATCTTGGCTCGCTCGTTGCGCTCATGCTTTGGAATAGGCCGCACTCGCTCTTTATGCCGTCACCCAAGTTGCTCCCTCCACCACCGCCACCGGCACCAGCACTGAAGCCGAAGGTGGCATAAACGATTGGCCATTTCGAACCTATCTCTTTTATGTTTGCTTTGCTTTGCTTTGCTTTGCTTTGTTTTGTTTTGCTCTGTTGGTTTAATTCTTGGGTTTCGACTTGGGTTGTTGGGTTTGTTTTTTCTCTCCTTTTCTCTCCTTTTCTCTCTCTCTCTCTCTCCCTTTACTTGCATTTGTAGACTCTATAATTGCGCGCTTCATCCGAACACGGCCTGCGGGCCATACGTAATGTGCAGGGTCCCGTTGCGGCCAAAGTTTTTGGCGAGATCACCGAGCTCCTGGTCCAGAGTAGGCGCGAAACACGTTTCGACAATGAGCACAAGGGTTTCCAGCTTGAGTCGCTCGCGGAGCATGCGATGCAGGTCGTAGACACGTGCGTTCGCCTTGAACGTTAGCACGCGCTCGCGCAAGACGGGCGCATTCGCAGGCACCAGGTTCACCTTGACAGCGCCGTCCTCCATCGCGGCGCCGCAATCTTGCTTCGGCTTCGGCTTCGGCGCGTGCGTGCGAGCGGGCGGGCGGGCCGGCGTGCGGGTGTGCGTGAGTATATAGATGGCGTGCGTGTTGTGCGCAAGGATGTGCGAACCGCTCCTCAAGTGACTCTCGCGAAACGGAGCCCGCTCGACCCGTTTTCCGGCTCACAAATCTTTCATTTTTTATTTTATTTTTCTCAAGGTGCTCCTCATGATGAAGATGAAGAGAGCAGGGGATGGAGAACTAACTCTCCGACCCATGACGAAGATGATTAAGAGCTTCTTGCTGGTGCCAGTTGCTCTTGCTACCGCCATGCGTAGCACCCGCTCACAAGGTGCCTCAAAAACGAGGGACTTGAAGACCACTAGGCCTATTGCGTGTAGATGGAAAGCCTACTTACATGTTAGGAAGATCAGAGGTGAGATCCTCGTTGCTTGACAAAGACATCTCCTGCACGAAAATAGCAATGCCAACATCATAATGTTAATTAGCTTGGAGCGAAGTCCTGCCCGTTCACCCTTTTTTTCTCAGGAAAAAAACGATGCTGGATTTCCATGGGATAGTCCCAAGGGACTGAAAGTAGATAGAAGAAAATATGGAATCTGATAAATTATGCGAGAAAGACAGATGCCTGAATTAAAAGGCAGGACCGCCATCGCCATAGTCTTGGCCGAGACGATCCATGTCACTATTCACACTTGGGAAGAAGCCAAAGCCGTCACTCCGGGGCGCTTGAACTCGTTGCTGCTGCTGCTGCAGCTGCTGCTGCGATTGCTGGCTGTGCATTTGGAGTTCCTGCGCAGAAGCAGAAAAGGGGTTCCGCTCAAAGGTGGAATTGAAGCTTGCAACCTTGCGAATAGGACCAAAGTCCTGATGTTGCTGTTCTTGTTGCTGCGATTGTTGGTGATGGTGCGAAGACTCTTGCGCACGGCCATAATAAGAATTCGATGCCTGCGATCCGAGCCCAAGGCCACCAAGCTGAGACGAGAGTGCGCTCATGCTATTGTTGGAGTGCAAGGGCGTATTGTGGTGCTGATAAGCTTGCTGAGAAGAAGACGAAGAAGAGTGCATGGCACCCTGATACTGAAGATGTTGTTGCTGCTGCTGATGCTGCGGATGCTGCTGCGAGGCGAGGTATTGCATAGACATAGAACGAGGCGGAGCTCGACCATAGCCGTCATCATGCATCGCCAATCCGCTCGCGTGGGCACGACCATAAGCGTTCGGAGAGTGCGTCCGGTCGACAAAGCCTGTAGGCGACGCAGAAGACATTTCTGGCGACGGCGTCCGTGGGTGTGGGTGGGCGATGTGCTGCTGCGCAAACGGAGGCGAGTAATTGCCGGAAGCGTAGTCCATTCGCGGTTGCATGGGCACGCCATAGCCAGAGGCATAGCCATTTGCCATGTGCTTGAACGCAGGCTGTGAAGCGCTACGGCTCATGCCAGAGCCCATGTGTGCTCCCGAGCCATCGCCGGTGGGGGGCAAGTGCAGCGCGCTCATACGCTCAGCAGTGGATAAGACGCGAGACGAAGAAACCTCTGCATGCATTGAGAGAGGCTTTGACTCGGGCGATTCGAGCGTCGAAAGGGCCACCGCAGATGCCGACGCGCGGAGTTCAGCGTCCGATCCAGTACCGCGGGCCCGCGGGGGTGAGGTTGGCGACGGCGGGCCGGAACCATTGTCCTCTGCCCCACCATGGTATCCCGAATGATGCATTCCATAGCCAGAGTTCGAGCCAGATCCCGAGCCGGAACCAGATCCAGAACCGGCGACGGGGATCTGGCTCGCATCGTGAGGCGCGAAACCGGAGGCGAAGAGGCCACCCATGCCATCCTCGGCGTTGCTGTTGTGGTACTGGGAGACCTGCTGGCGAACGAGGTCCGCGTGCGAGGCAGACCGTTGCATCGACTGCTGAAAGTCGTGAAAGTCTGAAGGCAGCCCGAGGCCGACGCTGTTTCCGCCAAGATTCGCAGATGACTCGGCGTGACGCATGCTCATGTTCATCATGGACCTCGATGAAGGGAGTCCCTCCCCGATGACGCCGAGCTCATATGGTCCAGTTCCAGAGGCAACGTCCTCGATGGAGATGCCATCGTAGCCCATGGGTATCGACTCAAAGTTCGATCGAAGGCCGCGACCTGCAGACAAGGAGCCTTGGTTCTGATGACCTGCTCCGGGGTGAGGCCCGTCGGCGTAATGGACGCGGCGCTCGCTACGACCTGCATATGGGTAGTTTGCATGTTGCTGCTCAGCCAGCAGAGACGGGTGCTGGTGAAGAGGGACACGAGCGCTTTGCACGCGCGGGACGGCCTGGCGGTGAGCCTGGGAAGCGTGTTGATGATGCTGTAGATGCTGGTGTTGCAGATCCCGCTGATAATGACCTTGTGAGTGCTGCAGTGTGGGCGAATGCTGTTGTTGCTGCTGTTGCTGGGAAACAGAATGGTGCGACTGCTGGTGCATTGGTGTGGGGGAAATCCGTGAAACATGGCCTTGTTGGCGCTGCTGTTGTTGTTGCTGGTGCTGGTGCTGGTGCTGTTGCTGTTGCTGCTGCTGCTGCTGCTGCTGGGCGAGAAGGTGCGCAGCAAGAGGAGCTTGGCCCTGTTTGTAGGTGTCGAGATTTGCAGGCGCGGAAGGAATTCGCCGAAACGAAGGATCATCCGCCGGTGTGATGTTGAGCGTGGCGACGCCACGTGGCAGGCTGTTCAGATAGTCTTCATCCTCATCGTGGATGAAGCGGCAGCGGTTGCCATAGCGGCACTCTCCCGTGGCCTCGAAGCTTTTGCACATTGAGGTTTTGTACAGCGGATGGCGAACTAGTGCTCGAAGCTCCGAGAGCCCATGCGCGAACTGGCAACGGTCTCCATAGCGGCACGAGCCCGTCTGCTGCCACTTGCGGCAGAGCTCCGTCTTGTAAAGGTCTTCCTTGGTGTGTTCCTGCTTGCCGCCGGGGCCGCCAGGGCCGCCAGGGCCGGGCGGTACGGTCGGGCCGCCGTTCGCCGCATTCGCATTCGCGTTCGCATTCGCAGGCGCGGCGCCATTCACGCTCGAGTTCGCGTTGTTGCTACCACCGGAGCCGGGGGCAGAGCCAGGGGCGGAGCCGGCGCTGGCACTGCCAAGGCCTCGAGGCCCCCTGTTGACGGCGCTGCCGTCGGGCGAGGTGGCCGTGAGGCCCTCGGCCAGCGCGAGCGAGGCCTCGGCGCCGGGCCCGTTGGGCTCGAGCGAGGACGCGCTCGTGCTGCTGGTCGTGCTGGACGCGCCCGTGCCCGTCCCGTCGCGCACGCTGTCCGCGGACCCGGCGTGCGTCTTTTTGTGCATCATGCCCGATGGGGACGCCGTCGACGCCGCCGACGACGCCCTGGACAGCGACTGCGGCGAGGAGGGCGCGCCGGCCGCCGCCGCCGCCGCCGCCGC
>KN805370.1:216832-293340 GCA_000818945.1 Schizochytrium sp. CCTCC M209059
GGCGGCTGGCTGGCCGGCGCTGCCTGCGCTGCCCGCGGGCGGGGGAGGCGAGGCGAGGCGAGGCGAGGCGAGGCGAGGTCCGCGCGAGCCGGCCCCGGGCCGCGCGGGGTGAGGGAGTGGGGGGGAGTGCGCGGCCGCCAGGCACGAACGAAGGGATGAATGAACGAATGGACCAGGCCGCCGCCACGCGCCCGCGAGCGGGGGAAGGGAAGGGAGAAAGAAAGAAAGAAAGAAGGGAGACCACGCCGGCCCAGGCCGCCCGCCGACGAGGGAGCGCCCTGCGCGCGCGCGCGTGCCCGCCTGCCTGTCTTCCTGCCTGCCTGCCTGCGCTCGCGTCCGGCTCGAGGTCGCTGGGCGCGGCCGCTGCGATTTGAATTTGCTTTCTTTCTTTTTTTCTTTCTTTTCTTTTCTTTTCTTTTCTTTTCTTTTCTTTTCTTTTCTTTTCTTTTTTGCTTCCTTCGTTCGATGGATCAATCGATGATTCATTCACTCCTCGCTCACATTCATTTCATGCATCTGGCATTCCACGCCTTCCCTTCCCTTCCCTTCCCTTTCTTTCCCTCCCTTTCCCTCCTTCCATCCTTCTTTTCTTTTCTTTTCCTGGTCCTGCCTGCTAGTCTCCGATTCCCTCACCGCTTGATCCCGCTGGCTGGCTGGCCGCGCGCTGCCACCGCTTGCAGCACTTGCCGCCGCGCCATTCCCGTGTTCCCGCGCGCGCATAACCCACTTGCGCGCGCCGCCGCGACTGCGCCACTGCCGCTCCTTTCTGCCCTTCTTTCTTTCTTCCTTTCTTTTCTTTCTTTCTTTCTTTTCTTCTGTGTGTGGCGAGGCACGCAGCCAACCCGGGAGGCGCCTGTTCTCCACTTGCAGCCGCCACCTGCAACAGCGCTATGCCGCGCATTCTACACTTGCAGCACCTGCGGGCTGCACTTGCTCGCGCGCCTGAAAACCCCGCGTAAAATAAACTAAAACAAAATAAAATACCTAGAATAAAATGAAACAAAATGAAATAAAACAGAAGTTTATCACCTCCCACGCCGCATACTACATGCACGCCATGCATGCATGCATGCATGCCTCCATGCACGCACACTACATGCACGCAACGCCACCAGCTTTCCTCGGCGGCGCGCCCGAGGCAGCCGCCGCCCGTCCGCGGCGCGCAGGGCGGGGCCGCGGCCGCAGCGCCCTTAGCTCGCAGGCTGTCGCAGGTCGCAGCTGCGATGGTCAGGGCGATCCGGAAGTTCCTGGATGGAGCCCCTTCATCTTTCCGCGGGACTCGGCGCGGCGCGAGCGGCGGCGACCCGCGCGAGCGTGCGTGCATCCATCCGTGCACGTCCCGTCGTCCATGCTCGCAGTCGCCGCGCGGCGCTCGCGCCTCCCGCGGCCCGGCACGGCGCGGTGGACCGCTCGCTCGCCGAGTGAGGAGCTGGGATGGATGGATGGGATATCTATCTCGCGGTCAACTCGATCTCTCGTCACACCTGCGCGATCGACCGAGACCCGACTCCGCCCTCGCGCGGGCGAACGCCGCTCTCGCAAACGCTCGCCGCGGCAGCGCGGAGCCAGCGAGCGAGGGCAGCGGGCGCGGCCGGGTCGCCCGCGAGGTGGCGTACGCAGGCCCGGTCCGGCCGCCGCTGCCACGAGGTCGCCGGCGACCCCTGGCCTGCGCGCTCCTCGCGGCAGCGAAAGCGTGAGCGCGGCAGTGACCGCTGCGACTGCGAATGCGACTGCGAATGCGACTGCGAATGCGACTGCGACTGCGAATGCGACTGCGAATGCGACTGCGAGGCGTCCTCGTTCCTCTTGAGATCGTGCCCGCTTGCTTTTAGGCCCCCACATCGTGGTGGAGAAGGCTGAAAACGATGCTCCAGAGAGAAAAAGAGTGGAGTTAGTGTCCTGTTCACTCCGCACTCGATCGTGGACCCTGCTGCACGAGGTGAGATTCATTTATATAAAGGGAGAACTATGCGAAACGAATACGTGCGCCGCTGCGGCTAAAAGCGCCCTTCAGCACTGTTGTGGGTGGGCGACACAAGCAAGGAACTGCCGCTGCTGTTGGCCTCGGCGCGCATGAGATTAGAAGCGATCTCCCTCGCGGCCTGCGAAAGAGGCGAGTCGCGCAGCTTGATACGAGCAAGGAAGGGCACATCGTCCATCTCGTCCTCGTGGAGAAAGAGCGAGCGCGAGTCAGCATCGAACGACAAGAGACCTCGAATGAGCTTGCTGCAGGGACCGTGCACGTCGCCCAGCTTCGTCGCGAGAAAGTCTTGAATAAACGTTTGCGATGTAATGGAAGCATACATATCTGGCTCACGCATATCCGCAAAGGGACTCTTCCCAGTGCAGGCTTCAATTATGAGGATGCCCAGGGACCACCAGTCTGCAGCAAAGCCATGGCCAGTTCCCAAAATGACTTCGGGAGCCATGTACTCCGGAACTCCGCATGCCGTAAACGTGCGCGAGCCCGCAGTCACCTTGGCATAGCGAAAGTCCGCAATGCAGAGCTGTCCGTTGATGTCGAGTAGAATGCCTTCAGGCGAAATGCCTCGGCTGAGAATACCCCGATGCTGCTGCAGCTGCACAAGACCAGCGCCAATGCTTCGTACCGCAAATTTGAGCATTTGAGATGCCGAATCCAGGGGCCGCGTTGACACGAGCGCTGCAAGGTCCGAAACAAACTCTTGCTGAAACACCTGGTAGGTGATGTCATGCTTGTCCGGATTGTCGAAACGAGCCAGCAAGGTTGGTTTCGCCACCTTGCCGAGAATATCCAGCTCGTTCGCGATGAGCGCAGGCATATCGCCAGCTTCCTCGCCCGTGGGCTGCAGGATGCGTCGAAGGGAGACGAACTTCACCCTGCTCGTATCCTCACCAATGGTGACTCGAACAGCCGCGCGAAAGACGGTACCTTCATGGATGGGGAAGCTTCCCGGAAAGACCTTGAGGTCCTGGAGGGAGCTCACATTGTGATATTGCTCGGCAGCGGCCTCACGCTCTCGCGCATCATTGGCCAGAACGTTCTGAAGACGACCCAGCACTTCGTCAAAGAGCTCCTTGCGGATCATCAGACAAACCACATCCTCCGTGGCAACAACATTGGCAGCACGAGGAGCCTTGTTCAAAAGTGCACGTTCGCCAAAGTACTCGTACTCGGAGAGCCGCATCACTTCCTTCTCCTCCCCGTCTCCCGAGTTTATCGTGACCTTGGCGCGACCTTGCTTGATGACGTAAAAGGAGTCGCCCAAATCACCCTGCTGCACAATGTACTCGCCCTTCTTGAAGCGCAGCTCTGTGAGAAGGTCCACAAGACGCGCAACTTCATTGTACGTGAGCGATGTAAAGGCCTGGACCTTGCGTAACACCTTGACCAGGCGATGAGCCGAGTCGCGCATGAGCACAGAGTGAAAGGCCTTGCGCTCCAATGCCCACAATGTACCGTCGCTCCGTGCCGTGATCGTTGCCGCACGAGGCTTATTGTACATGAGCGCCAGCTCACCAAAGCTCTGAGCAAATCCACCCTCGCAAGTATACTCCATAATCTCGCGAGGCGCCTCAAACTCGCCCTCTATCGGAATCATCTTGCCTGCGCAATCTTCCATCATCTTGTTCACCGCCACTTCGACGGCATATCGCCCGCTCGTTGCTACGTAGAACTGGTCACCCTTGTCAAATTGCTTGATGATCACGTCATCGGCGCTCACCTCGACCTTTTGCATCGCGCTCGCTGCCCGACGCCGCTGGGCCTCACTCAGGTGCGCAAACATGTAGCTCGAGCGTAAGGCTTCCTCGAGTTCTTCGAGTTCGCTCTCAGTCTTGTCGTGCACGGGGAGCTCGTACCCCTCAAGCTCTGCCGGGTCAAAGTGCACGACACCAACGTTGTTGGCCACCTTTCGTCGGACGGGCCGCAACTCCATCGACATGAACGCCTCGGGTTCTCGCTTTTGCATGCCATCCTCCTTGTCGCTCTTCGTCGCAGGCGTGGCCTCCCCAGCACTGCTCGCCACGCGAAAGGAAGACCGTCCCCGATCCAAACGAAAGGATGCGAGATGAACAAGCTTCGCGGGGTCGAACTGTGACTCGCTGGGTCCCGCGTCCACTCTCTCGGCTTCTGGTGCGGGCGCCTGGTCCGGTGAATGCTGAACTTGCTGCGATCTGATCTCTTGTGCGAGAAATTCGACACCGTAGCTTCCCTTGCGCTTGAGCAGCTCCTGCAGCTTGACTTGGTTCTGGCCTAGTCTGCGCACATCAATAATAATGCAGGTGATGTCGTCTGTACGTGTCTCGAATTGCAACCATTGGCGGTAGGCTTCGGCAACAATCGCGCGTGCAGCGTTGAGCAGATCGTGCTCGAAACGACTAAAGATGTCCACAACGCTCTGCGAAGTAATGAACTCAAACACACCATCTGAAGCGAGCAGAATATACTGATCCGAGGTTGTAAGCTGCCGCTCGAGAACCTCCGGAATTGCGTGAACTCCAATTGTTTCAGCCACACGGTCACCCAAAGACCGCGTAAAGGCTGTGCCGGGGTAATTGCCTTGCTGAACCCACAGTCGCGGTGGATCGCCGTCGTTGTCGTCTTCATCGCCATATTCGTCCTCGTCTGGATCTTGAAAGCCTTCAATCTGCGCCATGGTCAGAACACGAGCGCCCTGCTGCTTGACGCGCTCGCGCTCATCCTTGCGAAAGGGTGTCTGGTCAATTGACAAAGGAACCGACACAAGCTTTTCATCATGCTCAACAATGGCAATCGCGCGCGAATCTCCCACATTTGCGATGAACACGCGGTCGCCCTGAAAGAGTGCGGAAATTGCAGTTGTTCCGCTCATCATATCCGAAAAGGCCTGCATTGATTCTTGCTCATGCATTTCCTCGTTGGTACGAACATGCGCATCCACCAGCGCTTTGAAAAGATCGCCCTCAGCAAAAGCAGGCTCATTTTCGAGATTCTCCCAAAGCTCTGCTCGTACATAATTGGAGCACAGGTCACCTGCTTTCCCGTGGCCATCAAATACACCAAAATAGGCGAGCTCCTTGTTCCTCCCGCCAATATCCTCTCGCGTCACAAGAGAATCCTGGTTCGCTTTGTCGAGCTCATCGGGGTAGTAACCTGTCTGGGAAACATATGCAAAAGGCAAAGGCACGAGTTTCCCGTCGACCTTGATCTCGTACGTACCCGCCTCTTCGAGCTTCTTTCGCGGAGCAGTTTTACCGATTTTACGAATCTGTGCCATGGCTTGTTTGGATGTCAGCGGAGATCCGCCTTTCGAAAGCGATGTTGGGCCATCAGACGCCTGCACTGACGCGCTGCACCCCATCGCCTCGTCAGGGTAAAGCGCGCTCTTGGTGAAGCTTGCTGCTGCAACAAATTTTGCACTCCAAGGTGCCTCGAAAATCTATCTCGCGAGATCTGCCTCGCGCGCAATTTCCGCACGCGATGTCTCGGACACCTTTATACGTATGCGTAGACTCTCAAAGCGAGCCTCTCTGCTCGCTCGCTCGCGCGTACCCACGCGTGCTACGCCGCGCGCGAGCGTGAGATACGCAATGACCCTGGTCTGCGGCAATACGAGCCGCGCTGTCTCGACTTTAGCTTCGTGGCGATGATGTGTACCCTGCGGGGGGCCTGGGCAGAAGAAGGTGATAGCTTGAGCGGCTAGCTTCTCTGACAAAAAGTCCAATCGGCCGCGCCGAGTGGCGCAGGCTATGTTCTTCCCGTGGGTCCGCGCCGCAATTTAATGGTAGATGGCTGTTCTTCTCTCAGCCTTCTCTCTCGATTGGAAAAAGGTGGTAGAGGTAACATTATACTACCCATCTCAAGTTGCTGACATCCTCCGCGTCGATCCACTTTCAAGCGTTTTCTAGCTTCCCTCCCATCCTCCTTCCCTCCCTCCCTCCTTCCTTCTTTCCTCCTTTTGCTTCTTTTCTCGCGATTTTTCTCATTTTGTTTCATGGCCCCAGTCAAGATGAATTGACAGAAACGACTTTATTGGATTCGGCGACCTACGACTTGCCGACCTGACCCCACCCTCCTGCACCTCTTATTGTGCTACACCACCACGCACTCGCGCAAAGCATTCTTGGCGCTTTTATCTCCCAGCCTGGTTCAAGCCTCCGTACTTCTTTGCCAGGGCATGCATGCATGCAGCCCGCCCATCCTTCTCGCGCCAAGACGCGCCGCACGAGGAGAGTCGTTGACAGGAGGCAAGAAAGGTCCACTGTGGGGAAGTTGGGAAACACACCTTTTGGTTTTCTCGCGCGCGAGTGCGCCTTGACTTAGGCCCGAAACAAAGGTCTGTTAGACCGTTTCTCCGTGTGGCCTAGTTGCCACGACGACATGAATGTTCAAGATGCTGGGACGATCGAGAGCGTCCCAGTCCCAAGGAACAACTGCATAGCTTGAAGACCCCTGGAGCTCGCAGCGCGCGGTCGTGCTCGCGGCTGTGGTCGCAGGTGCGGTCTTGGCCCGAAAGGAGAAAAAAAGGCAGCAGACCTCGAATGCCGAAGCGTTGAGACCAAAGAGCAAGCATGGACAACACCCTCGAAGACAATGAAGCAAGCCTATGGGTGCTTCGAGCCCTTTGGACAGCAGGCGATAAATGGTGCAGGACTATGAAAGCGCAAAGGGCCCGTGGTGCCGATACCGGCGGCAGCAGCGAGGGCGACGATGGCAAGGAACACTTTCCTTGCGCAATTCCTGATACCTTGCTTTATGAGTCTGGCGCCCCACGTAAACTGATGCGCGCCGACGCGGCCTCTGGGGATGCAACATTTGAACTACTAGCCATGGACGACCCCAAGGCTCTGCTCGACGTTGTCCTGAAAATGAGCACTACATACAATCAATGCCTCATTTGGTATGCGTCGGGTGAATGCGAGGAGCTGTCCGTGACTCGACTCTTTGAGGTTTTTAGCAGTCTCGAGTGGCAGAGACAAATCGTTTGCGTGCAAGGGTACACGCCGCCAACCAAGCACCTGGTTCCCCTGGACTATCCGATGTTCTCGCTTTGCAGTGATCCTGACATGGTACAGGTTCTCGACCGCTTGACCCACTTCCTCAACACGTGGTCTCCGCAGCACACAATCAAGGGCCTGACCGCTCGATTTGCGCTGTATCAGGAAGACTCCCATGCTGCGCGAATGAAAGCGAGTGTTCCTTCGTCTTCCCCTTCAAGTCCAACCAAAAAGAGAAGAGGACCCCGCTCAAAGCAACGCGAACCCACGTGCCTGCGTTTGCCGACCATTTGCTTTGCGGAGCACGTTACCTTTGCAAAGTGTTTACGAAATGTAGCCGCGCATACTCCCAAGAGCAATGGTCGCGTCGAAGACACGAATGGGGTTTCTGCTGCCGTAAATTCCAAAGCAGAAGCTGACGCGAACTCCTCTGGCGGCCTTGATCTCAGTTTTGAGGACTACGCTCAAGTCTATTCATCCACAGTGCGAGATCTTGTCGACATTGTCCTCGTTGAAGACTGTCTGGAACCATTACCAGAATTGCGGAACTTTGCGCGGACTACCGCGCAAAATGGGCTTCGCGTTATCCTCGTAAGCCTCTTCAAGGACACTCGGCCAGCAGCCATACCTCCGAGCAATGTCCTCCTGTCCAACTGGTTGCATCGACTCGTGGAACATCTTGGCGTAGGCAAGGGACGAAAGCGGCCGTGGGTGCTTGCTGGCGTTGGCGTTGGCGCGAATGTTGCCATGCACATGGCCGCGTACCGGAAATGTACCAATTTGCAGGCTTTTGTCAACGTGAACGGGTTTGCTCACGTTGACAGGACCTTGCTCCGAGCCCTTCGATCATCGCTTGCAGAAGAGGCTCACCCCGAGGCGTCGCGAATTCTCGCAAGTCTTCGAACGGAATTTCTCGACCTTCGAAGTGCTCTTCATCTTCTTCGCGTGCCCATGGTCCTTGTTCAGTCTACAGAAAGTAGACTTGTGCTACCCATGCACGTTGAGACCATTCTGAACACGCGTGGTGCACCGCGTACAGTTTCTAGCTCGCTACGGGATTGCATTCGGCACCAGGACCAAGTACAAAACCATGTCATGTGGCTTAAAGCCGGACACAATGTTTGGTCGTCCCGCCAAGATTTTATGAGCAACCTCTTTGACCAAATTTATGGTATACTCCGCAACATAAATGACATCAAGCTGATTGCCGAGAAGCAAGAGCAGGAAATTGCACCACCTGCCTGCCCAGAAGCTCCAACGAAAGATTCAGAGGAAGCAGTGGCAACACCAAGCCAGGTTATCGAAGGATCTCTCAAGAAGGATGACGCCGACGGTCTCGCCGAGCTTGATCGTTCCCACAGTCGCCGTCATCGCTCGCGGCGCAGACGAAAAGGCCGCCATCACAACAAGTCCAATGTGGACTCGAGTTCGGCGTCTGATGATGATGAAGACGAGGATGATGAGGGCGGAAATACCCAGGCCGGTGTGCAACGGCGCGGCAAAGCTCGAGCTCGATCTCGGGAAACCATTGAGCGGGAAAGGGCAGAGCGCGAAGCTTTGCGTCAAAAGGAGGCCAAGCGACTCCGCATGGAGCTCTTTTGGAAAAATCGCCCTACCGAGGCTGAGGAACGATCCATGATGATGGACGCTGACAGCTTCTCGAAAGACCTTCGACGCACCTGGCGTGAAGAGCAGAAATGGATCAAGCAACAAGCTTTGGTGAAAGAGAGACTTGAAGAGCTGCAAAAAGCTCGCGACACAGACAAGGCGCGCGAGGAAGACCAAGTGAAGAGGAAGCTCGAGCGCGAGAAAACGAAACGATACCTTACACGGCAGGTCCTTCTCGACGACGATGCCGAAGCGGCCATCAACGCGCTAGAGGATGGTATGGAAACGAAAGCTGTTCTTGGCAGCTCAGTATCCGGAGCGTCCAAGATTCGCCTGGACTTTATCCGAATCGCGCAACGGCAGGCTCTTGATATTGAACATTCGCAAGCACTTCTTGCAAAGATCAAGGTCACCCAAGCACAGCGTGATACAAGCGCAAAACGCGTTGCCGAGCTGGAGCGTGCCATTATTCTTTTGCGCGCTACGGCTCACGTGGGTGCGAGAGGCAAAGCGAGTCGACAACGCATGCGCAAAGCTGAGCAGGCCAGCGCAGAGCTCGGGGATGTGGTCAGGAGTCGAGATGAGACCGTCTCGCTGGTTCACGCCATCAACGTCAAGCTAAAAGACATGCAAAGCGATATTAGCAAGGTGAATAGCAGAATTCAGACGGACGCTATCATTCTGCAGCGGCGCGCGAGTGAGATGGACGATATGGTTGCTCGCCTCGCAGATTTACTACAAGAGCTCGACGAGGAAAACGCATCGTTGTGTGTTCGGCGCAAAGAGGCTGTGCGTCAACACCATAGTGTCACAGGCCTCCATGAGATTGCTCAAGCGCGCTTGCGAGATATTGAAGATGAGCTCGAGCGTTGCCGACACATTGACACCAAGTACTGCGACAGCTCCATTTGGCAGGCGGGTGTTATGCAGCGTATTCGGACCTCGGAACTGATCAACTACTTGACGAGTGAGCGCCTGACGATTGCGGAGCGTATCGAGTACATGGCTGAGGAGGTGACTTCCCAGGAAGAAAGTATCACCCGGATCGACAGTCGACTCGCCCAATTGCAGCGCGATCGCGCCAATGTCGTTGCGCAGCGCAAATTTATAAATGGCGCTCTCGTACTATTTCGTTCAGGGGAAATCAAACGAAAGGCGCAAGCAGACTATCAGCAACAGCAGGAGGAAGAAGCAAATAAGGAGAAACTTCAGAGTGGGGCTCCTAATGGAGACGATGAGTACCAAGATGATCTCGTCTTTAGCTCTTCGAAGGGCAAATTCGCAGGTGATGACAGGAACGGTGGTGCGGACAAGAAAGCAAGTTTCGCGAGACAAACGTTTCACGCCGATCTAGCCAGTGAGGTACGCAGAAAACCACCAATGGCGAGGACACAAGATGAGCGTGAGTGGATCGCGCTCGATATGTGCATCAACCGCTACTCCGAGCTCTATGAGGAGGAAGACGTCCATAAATATCGGCACTATAGGCCAACAGAGCTCACGGATGAGATCATCGACGTCCTTTACGAGCTTCCCGAAGAATTAAATCTCGCGCTACCGTTCATACGGAGTGTTGCTCAGATGCGGGCGTATCAGCTGATTCAGCGCTTTTCCTTTGGCAATGACCCAGACGAGCTCTTGCGGCTCGATCGTGTCAACGCGAGACTGCGGCGCAAAGGCGAAAAGCAGTACCGTGTCTTCAATTCCGCAGAACACTATCGGCTTACCCTACAAGAAGAAGATCGTCTCGAGGCTGACGACGATAAGACGGCAGTTCTGCTTCGCGACTCGTGGACGCGGCTCTATCATGTTGACGAGCAGGATCTGAACTTTCGACAAGGTCGCGTGCATTCTTTCTTCACGCCTCATGACCTCGTCGTGATTCAGCTTGTAGTGCACGTCGTGTACAAGGGTGGCTTTGACGAGCGCGGGTACGCAAATGGCAGACTTTCCGCGGCGCTCTACCTCAATGAGACCATTCCCATCGGCGTGTGCTCTCAGTCGCACGAGGTGAGTCTCAGCTCAAGCGATGCCATGGGTCGCTTCACGCTTATTCATGACCCAGAGGAAGACGGCATTCCTCTCCAGCACGGCAGATACCAGGTCGTCGTTGGCGCCGCATCCCTAACGCAATACTCCATCACTGTCCTTGCAGAAACGTGCAAGTCCATTAAGAGCGTGGAATTTGACGCGCGCTCAGAAGCAATCGCTCTGCACGATCGACTCATTGAGATCGACGAGGCCACGGAGCATCTAACCGTGAGCTTGTACTTGTCGGAACGCAAGCTTAGCCTTGTGGCAGGTATTGTAAAGGACGCAGAGGCCCGCTGCGAAGCATTGGAGCATGAAATGGCGATGATTGCCAGAGTCCTGCTGAAGCGTCGTGAACGCGAGGAACTTGGGCCAGGTTTCACGCCTGAGAAGGGTCAAGATGAAGAAGACTTTGAGATCGATGAGGAAACTTTGAAGAAATGCACCGCAAAAAATCTATCCAAGCTCGAACGGGAGTTTGACAAATGGGTCCGCCTCGCAGCCTCACGTCGAACCGAACATCACGATTGCCGCAGGGGCACAGCGGATATGACCAACGCCAAGCGGGAGTTGCGTGAAGAAAAGGCTGCCAAAACGAGCCGCCTTGCAGCTCTAAAACGCATGGGTATGGTCACCGAGGAGGAAATCGCCTTGGGCGTGGCTTCGCGAACGGCCAAACTTTCTGCAGCGGCGGAGCGCGATCGTCAAAATGCTCAGACTGCCATTGAAAACATTCTCAGTGAGCAAAGCAACGCGGACGCATGCTGGTCGGACGCGTACTTGATACTGCACCCGGAGAGCGCAATCCGTGCGGGCGGGGCGGATCCAAGTTTGCAAGCTCCCGGGGGCACTTGCAACCGAGAAGATCTTCTTGCTCTTATGTTTACGGAAACGGAGAGTTTGCAAGGCCCCAAGGCAATCATCATGCACCATCTGCTGCGAGAACGCGCGCACCCTCTCGAGCGCGGGTGTCTGGTAGAACCCATGCTCCGCGAACCGCGTATGCTTCGGCACGAAAAGCTGACATTTGATGTCAAAGCTGCCGAAGTGGTCACTGACGTTGATCGTCGCTGTCGCTTGGTCCTCGCAGAGCTTGAGCGCGCCAATGAGAGCAAGGACGCCTTTATGGATTCCTCTGTTCTTCACAGTTCCGAGCAGCGTTTCCCCATTCGAATTCTCCGAAACGAGCTTAATCGAGAGCTTGATCGTTTACTTTCGCTGCAGGTGAAGGAGCAAGAGAACTTCATCTTGAAGGAGCTTCGACGAAAGGAGCGAGACTCTTTCATTTTAGCCCAGGCGACAAAGGAAGACGACCTAGCTGAGCTAATGAGTTCTTCCGACGAGGAGGACGAGGAGGACGATGGAGACGAAAATCAGGAGGGCGACGACGGTGACAGTGAAATTGGCGATGTGAAGGTGCGGAAACGCCAATCAAGAGATGATGGTAACGCGAGCGATGACGACGGTGATCCTGATAGCACTGCCGCGCGGATTAACGCGGCCAAGGCCAAGGCGGCTGCCGAGCGCGCATTTTGCCAAGCATGCAACACAAGCCCGTGCTCATATCAGCCGCCCGTCGATCTTGTGAAGACCGAAGAGCGGAAAATGGAGCTTCGCAAGGAGCTCGAGGCCGTCCGCAGAATTGACGTCAACGTGAAGTTCGTAGAGAGCACTGTGGCGCGCAGTGTGAAACAAGGAGGCAGTTCACGCATGCTGCGCACAGACCTCCTTCGCGAGCTTGACGCGGAGCTTATCTCCCTCGAGAGGAAAATCAGGCTTCAGATTGTCGACGAGGAACTGCACATGGCGTGCGCATCGAAGAGCGCCTTTGTGGAAACCAAGGCCCTCCACGGGTACAAGCAAGTTCAATGGACTCAAAATGTCGTCTTGGCACTTGAAAATGAGCGCGGGCGTCTTTTGGGTGGCGAAGTTGTGGAGGAACTCATCGACGGCGTGCTCGACTTCATGTTGGAGGGTTGGATCTTTGGGGAGCGTGACTCGGAAGCGTTCAAGCCTGCCACCGGCGATCGTGACGACGAAGGCAACGCAGGAAATGCCCGAGAGCTCCCTGCAGAGAAATGGGCGAGCATCTCTCGCAGCGTCGCGCGCAGAGAGCGCCGTCAGAAGGCGGTGGACATGAAGGCAGACGTAAAGCACCAGCTCGACGAGACGGAGAATGTGCTTCGCTTCGGCATCTTCACCATGACGCTAATGTACTTTCGTGCCATGACGCTTTTGCGCAAGTCGCGATTTGACGGACGTCACGGGCCAGGCAGCCACCACCGACGGCGAGGAGCGAATTCAATTGGCATGGATGCTGCAGCTATTGCAGCGGAACGCCAGCGGATGCAATCGACCGCGGCGCACGTGGCAGGGCGGAAACGCGCAATGGATTTCGCCATGGAAAAGGCGCTGGCAGGCGAGAAAGTGCGGCATGCACGCGTCGAAAAGCGACTCGAGGACGAGAGGGCAAAGCTTCAGAAACGCGCGCAGCAGGCGAGGCGCGAGGCCACTGCAGCCATCAAAATTCAGAGTGTCGCGCGAGGTCATTTGGGTCGTCGCGCGGCAGTTGCCTGGGCAGCTCGCCGCCTTCAGATCATTGCGCTGGAAAATTTGCGCGAGGCTGCTGCAATCGCCCTGCAGCGTGTCTTCCGCGGCTTTCAGGCACGCAAAATTGCCGAAGATCGTCGCTTCGAGCTTGCGGAGTTTGTCGCGGCCATCCGAGCCGCTGAGGCCAAGGAAGAAGAAGAGGAGTTCTTTCGGCAAAACCCGCTGCAGCGAATCTTACACAACGCCAGACGTTTACTGCGCGCTTCCCGTTCGCCAAAGCCTGGCATCATGAATGCAGGCGACGATGCAATCTTCGATCCTGATCCGCCCGGCCATTTTTAAGTCTATAACTCATGAACTGCATTTCCTGCCTCCCGATTGATGTCTTTCGCAACGAAGTATGTTTCCGAATCGACTCCCGTCATGGCGTTCTTCTTGCTTCTTCTTTCCTTCTTCTCTAGCCTCCTTCCTTCCCTCCCTTTCTCTTTTGCGATCCGGTAGTCAAGTTTACCCGTTACGGACTGCGTGGCGCTGCCACTGGCACAGTGGCACTGGCACTGCGGCTGCTCATCATGTGCGTGCTCTGAGAAAGCAGACAACGCAGATCACATGGTTGTGCGGGGTTCCCATACCTGAAAGGTAAAGCCCTCGTGTCATCACGAGACCGACGAGCGGAGAGAGCTCCGCTGTGCCCAACCTCAGGGCAAGAGAGGGAGAGAGACGCACCATGGAAGACGCTCTACACAAGCTCAACGCCTTTTTGGCACCGGGCACAGATTACCCCGAGCCAAATGCTGCCGAGACAACGGGGAAGGCCAAAGAAGACGTCTTCTTTCGCTTCGATAAGGCACTTCTTCAAGACCTGGAAGCAGACGAGATCTTGGAGCTACTCATTCGCGAGCTTCATGTATGCGCTCCCCTGCTACAGGGTATACGTGATCAATATGAAAATTTCCTTTCTTCTGGAGATCATGTAGAGAAAATGGCGCTCCTGCAATTGTCGGGTTCTGAAACAAATGGCGCTTCTACGAAACCAGAAACTCGCGCAGATGCAAAGCATGACTCAAGCAGATCTTGTGACGCTACTGCCTCTATCGAAAAGGATGTCCCTGTGGCGCCAAATCCCAGGCTTGAATCGTGTACAAATGGTCGCAGCAGTCCAAACGTGCGATCCCGTCGACTCATTGACCGCAAGTTGCGCAGCGGCGCCCATCACGACCTCGAGGTGGCAGTATTAGATGTTCGTAATGTGCACGAAGGAGCTGGATTTGATTGGACACGCGTGAAAAAGTGCTCGCAAAGCCTTCAGGGTGTCGTTGAAGTGATTCCCATTTACTCGCAGACATTTGAGCGGGTCGCGGAGCGGCTCTCAACCTCGAGACCACTTCTCGCCTCTGCTTTGCTTCATGTGTGGAAAATGCATCTCGAGGTTCTTATGGCAGTGCTTTCACGGTGCAAGCAGGACATGGCTCCAGACGCGGAGAATGCGCAACTCGTCAAGGATATAAAGCGACTCGCTAATCGATATGACTCGAATCGGCAGCTCTTGGCTCACGCAACGCAGGAAATCGATGTGCTCAATCGTCAGCGAAACGAGCTTCAAGGCAGACTCGCTGGAAAAGAAGAGACATTGTCGGCACTGGTTGAGCAAGAGCGTTTGCTCTTCACGATGGAACAGGACTTTGAGCACTTGGTTACACTCGCAAAGCAAGAATTCGAATTCGAGCAGGCTCGCGCTGAGGCAGATGTGCCTCCAGCAGCGGCATCTGAGACAACGTTAGATGATTCGCAGGAAAAGCCCGAAGATCATCGAGACTCGGATGTAAAAGCTCAATTGCAAAAGGTAGACGAGCGCGAGGAAGACAGTGAAGCAGTGAATGACGACGAAAGCGGTGCTGGCGGCCGGGGCGATGACAACAAAGAGTCTACGCTTTGCATATCTGAAATGCTGGGAAAAGGTCTTTTGGCAAACGCAAAAGCTTCTCCCGATGGCAAGCAGTCATTGTCCTCCCAGAGGGAGGAGGACGATGCCCTCACCGTCCCGCGATCCCTGTCACGATGCTCGGGAACCACGTGCTCGTCATCCTCGAGTGACTCGCTGGGAGAAGCCATGGAACTCGCCGAGGAGGAAGCCATTGAGAAAGAACTCGCGGCGATGAACAAGGAGATTGAGGACGTGGAGCGTGAAGTAGAAAGGGCGCAAGAGGCACGCGAGAAAGAGCGAGAAGTACGACGTAGGAAACAGCTCATCAAAGTCAAGGACCTGGACGTGCTTAGAGCACTTTGTGAAGAAGTCGAGAGCCTGACTCTGCGTTTCGAGCGATCGTACACGCAGAAACGTCAACACTTCAAACATGAGGACATGCTACATTTGGCGAGCTGGGAGACGAGCGAAAATGAAGAAGCGCAACTTGACAAGCGACGAACGAAGAAAAAACCGCAGGGAAAAGGATCTTCTTCGCCCAAAAAAGCACGCGCCTCGCCAACGAAAAAGAAAGCACAAGTTTCAAAGAATGGGAAAGACAAGGCGTCTCAGCAACCAGATCAAGCCAAACGAGCGGTACTGCGTTCAAATGCAGCACCGCTTTCGCGCTTTGACATTCCCGCATCTGTTCTGGCAAGCTTCCGAACTCCTGCTGACGATTCAGTGTTTACAAGAGGCGGTGGTCGCATCACTTGGTCACTACGGAATGTATTTGAAGCGATCACTCGAGTCCACTTTTGGGTGCTTGATCGACGGCGACGGGCGTATTTCGAAAGAGATCCCTTTGCGACGAGGGTGGCAGATGTTTTCCATGAGGAATATGGGGACATTGATCTTGCGGACTGCGCCCTGGCAAATTTCCACCTTTCTTTGATTCGCTGGAAGACTACCCGCGTGGGTATCGAAGTCTTCCGCAAGCTCTGTGACGCTCCGAGCGATCTCGTCTGCCGCTTTTATGACTTTCTAGCTGCTCTACAGCCAAGATTACTGCAAGACGCGGACGCTGGGGCACTCTGGACCGACTTGGAGTTGGTTCGAGGCGCCGCGAAACGCTGTTTCCTATCATCTGTGTATGAAAAAACCCTCTCGCGCGGGAATGAAAGCCCTCAGACGCCTGGGAGCTCTTCACATCATGACGACGCGGCGACGGAGGAAAACATAGATGTGGTTGCTGATGACGTCGATGACGATGATATCGATGACGATAACGACATGCGGAAAGGGAACTCTGTTGGTCTTCGCATGGGCAGCAAGAAAGAGCAGAATGAAGCATGGAGATTGATGGAAAGCGAACTCGAAGAATTTGCTTGCAAAATGGAAGGCGAAGCTGAATTGATGATATGCGTGGATGATGTAGCCATGCTTCTTCTCCAGAGCGGTAGCTTCGGACAAATTACATTTGCTGACAGCGAGACGTCTTCCACTGCCCACTAACAAAAAAAAACGAATAAGATGGACTGTATGTAAAAGTGAGAAGAAACAGGCTCAATATAAAGCTTGAGCTCAAGCATCTGGTCTACCTGGACACTGACTGTAAAAAGCAAGTAGAACAACCACCAAAAAAGGAGTTGCAATGGAAGGCCGCCCGCTGCAGGCCGCGCGTGTAAGCGTTCAGTTTTTCATAGTGTATCATAAGTGACAGCGGTGCAGTCTGCGCGCGCGGAAGGCACGGCATGAAAAGGCCGCAGTGCGAAGAGAATACGGGGCTCTAAAAGGGCTGCGGCACATGATAGCCATCGCGCCGCAGCTCAAAGAACGCAGCACAGGCTTCCTTCCAGTCGCTCATCCATCTACGTACCCGAAAATTAAGGTTTGCAGGATCGAAAGTTGTATTTAATTCCGGAATGACTTGGCAAGTTGGTCCCTTGCGCTCTGCAGCGCCTGAGAAATCGTGAGCTCGTTCATGGGGGTCTCGCCGGTGGCTCCCTTCATGAGCACGCGGTTGGCGATGGCGACTGGGTCCGTTTCGAGGATGAGACCGCCGTCGACAAGTTCGTCGACCGTAAGAAGTACGAGGTCGAGATTGTCGAGCAAGGTGCGCTTTTCGAGGTGGCTGCGCAAGATCCCGCTAAGGGCCTCGAACATGGCATCGAGAATAGTGGTGAGAATGAGCTCGTTCTCATCCGGTTCTCCGCACACGTAGAAAATAACGTCGATGCCGGCGCGATAGACAACGACAGTGTTGTCGAGCATCACGATCTCGGCCTCTGACCTTGCGTTCTGGCCGCGTGTTTTCTGGAACAGGCTTCGCTCGAACTCGAGCTGCGCCTTTTGGTCCCGCAGCGACTTCGCAAAGTACTTTGCGTGCATGCGCGATCCATCGGCACTATCCAAGATCACCACGCCCTTGACGCTAGGCGTTGCCATCTTCTTCGTCAAACTGCCTGACCCACGCAAGGCAAAACCAGGACGAAACGCCTAGCAAACGTCTAGTCCTCTCGTACGCGTCGCCGGCTCCAGGCCAGACAGCTCGATCTGCCTTCTCGCTAGGGACGTCCGCCCCGCCTGCTCCGGCGCCCACGCCGTCGCTGGGCCTCGCCTCTGCGCCTAAGCCTGCCTCCCCGTCCGGCGCCGCACGTCCTCGCTGAAGGAGATCTGCGTCGCGCGCGCTGCGAGCTCGAGACGGCGATGATGATGATGATACTTTGCCGGTTTGGCAACGTGGCCAGCTCATCGCTCTATTGGGGGTTAGTCCGCGATTACGGCTACTGTCGATTTATCGACGGTTATCTCGAGCATCTCGTGGAGATTGACAGGCGCGAGGCGACCTGGTCAACGGGGAAGGCCCTTGGATGCGCGCCCTGAGGCATCCAACGAGCAGCGCAGCTTTTGAGACGAGCGATAGCGTGGAGGATCTGCGATCTATTAAGATTGCGGCAACGTGCTGCGGACTCGTTGCGCTTTTGGCGTTATCGTCGAACTGACGAGGAGTATTTGGCACCTTCGATCAATTTCTATCACCGGAGAGAAGAGAGGGAGCTTGATCTACATGTCGGTGTGTGCTTGTGAGCGGTGTGTGCGTGTATCTCTGTTGTTCGAGAGTACTCCCGTCCGATTTATGTCAGAAAAAATGGGAAGGAAAGAAAAATGCAAGGAATAGCTGAGATCAAGACAGAAAGGCAGCCAGCTGCCCAGCCTCGGAAAATGTTCTCCCGCATTTGCACATGGCCAACTTCTGCAACAATTTTCCATACATTCCTACATGGTTTTCATATGAGATAAAAACCAAAAAAGATAAAAGCCATGAATACGCCCCATTCAGTTATATTTTCGCGTGTTTGTGTGCGTGTCGGAGCGCAGGCTTCTCATCCACCATTCGCCTCAGGCGATACGTACACAGTGGAAGCTTATCACTATGGCTGGCCTGGCAGTTTCTAGGCTTTGGACTGTGATCAAGGCCAACTAAGCACTGGACCGTGAGTCTTCGGTAATTTCAGAACGTTGACCGCCTTTTCAGTTCAATGCATGTAGGTATACATACAGTCCTCTTATTCGAGCACGATGATGTTCGAAAAGCTCGGCCGAGCTCTTCGTTCTCCTTCTTTCCCCCACCCTCTCGCGATCGTCTTGCTCGCATACGGCTTGTAATTCGTTCGAACTGGACCTCGTCCAAGCTTCGCGTGTGCGCTTCATGCTGTCTCATCGTACAAACTCGTATTCCTCCACTGTTTTTTTCCGATTATGATACCACTATAGAAAATCAACATCTTTGCCAACTCAAATACACACTGTGGTAAATTTATTCTAGACTTAAAGGCACTATTTTGGTGAGAATTGTTCCCACACCTTGTAAATTCCCCCACGTGCTCCTCTCAACGGCCATCTTCAGTGTACATGCTTCACTTATGATTCTCCAGTGCTAATTCCCACAGCGAGCACATCAAGTCTCAGTGTATCTCAGTCGTAAATTGGTAATGCTCTACTGACGTTAGTCTGTAGTCAGGCACCAGTGTCGGCGAAATATTTATGAGGGCTGGAGCCACCGCAGCCGCGTGGCGCGAGGCCTCCTGCCCCTTCTCTTCGCAGAGGCCCGTTCGATGGATCGATCGACTGTTCGTTCGTTCGTTCGATCAAATCGCCTTTCCTTCTCGCCTCCAGGCCCGTCCTCTCCGCGCCGTTGCCGCCGGAGCCGCCGCCGCCGCCGCAGCAGCTGCTGCTGCCGGTGCCGCCGCCGCCGCCGCCGCCGCCGCTCCTGCTTCCGCACGTCCCTGCGCGGCGGAGAAGGAACGAGAGGAGGGGGGGGTGCGCAAGGAAGGCCAAGTTGAAATTGCCTGGCGAGGGTCCATCCATCCATCCATCTCCATCCATCTTTCTCGCGGTGCGCCGACCTCTCTCTCGCGTGGGCAGGCCGGCGCCGCCTCGCCGCCACCAGCACCGCCCCGCTGGACAGCGCCCGGCGCGGACCCCGCCCCGCGCATCGCGCACGCCGCAGCACCAGCAGACCCGCTAGGCAGAAAGAAAGGCAGAAAGACTGCCTCGCTCGAAGCCGTCGTCGCGCACACGCGTCGAGCCAGCGAGCCGGCGGCCCAGCCGTGGTGATCCGCTCGCCCGCTTCTAGCGCGCGAGCGAGCGACTGACCGACCGACCGACCGACCGACCGACCGACCGCGTGCACGTCGACTCCGTCGAGACCCCGCGTCCATCTCGTCTCGTCTCGTCTCGTCTCGTCTCGTCTCGTCTAGTCTCGTCTCGTCTCGTCCCTTGATTTCGTGTCGCGCCCCGAGGAGGTCGCGGGTACAGAACAAGGAAAGCTGCGCCGCGACGCGCGCCTCGGCGAGGAGGAGGAGACCACCGCCGCCGCCGCCGCCGCCGCCGAGGAAGAAGTAGAAAGTGAGGAGGAGGCTCGCGACTCGCTTGAGCGGGAGCCGCGCGCGCCGCGCGCGTGGAGGAAGCTCCTTCCGACGCACTGCGCTCGTACGCACCCTGGGAAAAAGAGGCCCGAGTCGCTCGCGGTCTCAACCATGTCGTCTGGAATGCACAGTGATAACGCCGGGGGCGAAGCGAACATGAACCAGCATGTTGACGAAGGCAAGGGCGGTGGCGTGGGAGACCAGCCACAAACCATCAGCTACAGTGCGGAAAAGGTGATTGGCAACGGTTCTTTTGGCGTGGTCTTTCGCGCCGTTGTCGCGCAAACCGGAGAGGTCGTGGCCATTAAAAAGGTTCTTCAGGACAAACGATTTAAGAACCGCGAGCTTCAGGTGATGCGACAGCTCGATCATCCGAACATCGTACAGCTCAAGCACTGTTTTTACAGCAATGGTGACAAGGCCGACGAGCTTTACCTGAATCTTGTGCTAGAGTATGTCCCAGAAACGGTGTACCGGATCATTCGCAGGTACCAAAAGGCCAAGGAAATCGTGCCCGCGCTCTTTGTCAAGCTCTACGTCTACCAACTCTGCAGGGCGCTCGGATACATCCACAGCCTCGGGATCTGTCACCGCGACATTAAGCCGCAAAATCTTTTGCTGGATTCGGCCACTCATGCGCTCAAGCTTTGCGACTTTGGAAGTGCAAAGATGCTCGTCCAAGGTGAGCCCAATGTGTCATATATTTGCTCGCGCTTCTATCGCGCACCAGAACTCATCTTCGGATCTACAGAATACACGACTGCCATCGATATATGGTCGCTTGGCTGTGTTTTTGGCGAGCTCATGCTCGGCCAGCCCCTCTTTCCTGGCGGTAGCGGCGTCGACCAGCTCGTAGAGATTATCAAGGTTCTCGGAACGCCTTCTCGCGATGAAATCGAGGCGATGAATCGATACTACACCGAATTCAAGTTCCCACAAATCCAGGCGCATCCATGGAACAAGATTTTCCGCTCGTCTACGCCACCAGAAGGCATCGATCTTGTATCGAGAATGCTCGCCTACAAGCCCAACAACCGGATACTTCCAATTCAGGCCCTGGCACACCCCTTCTTTGATGAGATCAAGGACCCCGACACGCGGCTCCCGGGCGGCGAGCCTCTTCCTTTGGCATTGCTGGAGCTCACGCCGGATGAGCATGCACAGATTGCGGCCTGCGAGGCGATCGATTTCTCGATCCCTGCCGCTTCGAATTCTGGCGGCCTTGCATCTGCCTCATTGGCAGCCGCGGCCTCTTCGGAGCAAGATGATGCTTCGCGATAACATTCCATACGACTCTATCAATAATAACAACAACCATCCCATGCTGTCACGGACACAAAATTTTTGCTTCTGTTGTTTTCCCTATTTTACTTTTCAGAGATGATCGGGTGGGGTTCGCTTACAATGAATGAATGAAAGGACGAGTCCCTCGATTGAAAGGAAAGACCAGATCGTAGGTTTAAGACCCATGAGCGGGAGCAAATGTGGGGGCGCCATATTTATTCCGGGCGATACGCACGCGCACGCGCGCGCGCGCGTGCAAGAGAGAGAGAGAGAGGTAGAGAGAGAGAGAAAGAAAGAAAGAGAAAGAATAAGAGTAAGAGAGACAAGGTGGAGATTGCAATGTGATCTTCAAAAACCCATTTTACTTTTTATACGACGACAAAAACTGACCACTCGGAACGGCGGCTGTAGTCCACCAAAAGTGGGAGATCTCCTGGTGCAGAAGCAAGGAAAATGCAGGACTGGTCCTCTTGGTCTTCTTCCGCTTCTACATAAGACGAATACTTGCGCGTACCCTGAGCAAGACAAATGTACCCCTCCTCCGTCAGGTCGAACGAAAGAGCGTCCTCAACCTCCACGCTAGAGCTTGTTACCTTAGTCAAAGCAACGCCTTCTGAAACAACGTAGTGCACTGTAGTACCGTCCGATGCGTTCGTGGCGCGCACCTCGAGCTGCTGAGACACAGTGTCAAATAGGAATGCCTGACCAATCTCGCCCAACTCACACTTGTTACTCATCAAGGCGCGCAAACTGGCGTCACCCTCGAGGCAAATGTCCGTGCCCTCGATACGGAGACGCATCGTACTGCACGTAAACCCGTAGCAGTTATATGACGATGATGCGCTCGAACATTCGCACCCGGCATTCTTGGCTGTGCTATTCAGCGTGGGGAAGTTACCGCCCACGAGGCAATCCTCCTCGAATGCAAGCACTGAAACAGATCCAGTGTGCGCACTCGTCGATTTTTCTGCAAACGAGGTCACATAACGCCAAGGAGATGATGGCGGGATTTCACTATCCTCGCTCGATACTGCGAGCGCAAAGTGACCATTTCCTGGTACAAGGTCATTGTCCATGTACCATGTGTTGCTCGTCTCGTCCCGATAGAGATGAACCTGGTCGTCCGCATCATTAAACATGCTTGATAGCTGTGAGTACCAGACCCCAGAGGCAGCAAGCGAAGATCGGCGACGATAAACCATGTACATGTAGGAGGACGAAGCCGTGCTAACAGTGTGCAACCCATTGCACAGATGAATGTTTTTGTGAAAAGTGCATCGGTATTTGTACTCTTGAGTGGTACTGTCAATCCACTGCCGTGTCGCCACGACTTGACAGTCATCATCTTCTTCACAAAGCTCAATGCAAGACGCCGGGTCCCAGTCCTCCGGCGACACAGAAATGTACCATCGCGAAACGCCATCTGAAGGGTCCGTGACGGCAGCACGACAGGTCACATCATGATCCACATACGCGCCCACGTACGCTTTGAAGCCGCCTTGCTCCTCGTACCTCCGAAGATAAATCCCGCTCAACGCTGGAACATATGTGCCATCTTCTCGTTCAAATGCTGCTTGCATACCCGTGATTCGTGTAAATTTGCAGTCCGACTCAGCTGGACAGCTTGAAGACATGCCAAGCATTTGGCCCTTGAACTCAAAGTAGCGCGGCGCTGGATACTCGTAGAGTTGCGGCGAGGTCGCCGTGGCATCAATGCAAAAGGCTCGCATGTACGTCGAAGAAGCCGTCGCCTCTTCCGCGGTATACTCGTGACCGTCAAAGTAATTGAGCTGAACGAATGGGTCTGGGAGCGTGTACGATTCTGCGAGTCCACTCGCAGTGTATACGGAAATAACCGTCTCAGACTCCTCAACAGCATCTTGCGAGGTTTCATTGGCCGCGAGAGCTTCCTCGTAAAACTCACGGTAATCAATTGACCGTGCAGAGTCGCAGTGATACGAGAGCGAACCGCATTTGCCTTGAGGACTGCAGCAAGGGGCGTCCTCGGGACATTTTGCTAAGATGTCATCTGCGCCGTCTGAGGAGTAGAGCTGTTCTGGACGGTTGCAAAGCAGATCGTCGCGATACTGAGTCATCCAGGCGTCGTCAAGAAACATTCGGTAGTCGATCGACCACCGCGTCCCGCAAAAAGTGTCCCCGCTGCCGCACTGTCCGCTCAGAATATGACAGCATGGGCGAAGGGCCTTAATACCATCTCCCCATGTCACAGCTACCGGCGGACAGCGTGCCGCTTCGCCGCTGGACAGAGGATAGGTTGGACCACAGCGTCCGTCATCACGGTGCTTTTTGTACGCACTGGTACCCACCGGGTCCGTTCGCGAGAGGTAAAGCTTGTACTGTGTCTGGTACAGCTCGGAAAAGTAAATGACGGTGGTGGCTTTGCCATTGTCTTGCAAAACAGAGTCAGCACGCACCAAGTGGGCGCTGCCGCAGCTGCACGCGCCATCTGCCAGCAATTTAGCACTCACGACACAGGTTGTGACTTCAGAATCTCCCTCGATTGTGTTTGCCGCAGCGGAGAACTCCACGACGGCATCAAGTCCCAACATCTTGCTCTCGAACACCACGAGAATGGCGTTCGATGGAAGGCTACGCGCAATGTCAAAAGAAAGCGATACGTCAGCATCGACGACCTCAATCGTGTCAACACGCGAAGTAAAGGCGCCGGCCCCCAAAACAGTGCTGCCCACGAGTCCGCTCTCATATGAAATCACCACAGTGTAGGTGCCTGCGGCCAGTCCATCGAACTGAAAGGTACTGCTTTGTATGTAGACGCTGTCCTCTGTCGAGTCAGAAGCTGTTGCAGTGTCATTTTCCATGGCCGAAAGGCACGAGGTGAATCTCGCAAGCTCATCGCTCCCAACGTCGGCCGCCACTGAGGTTGTCAAAAATGTTGCTGCCACGTTTTCAAGTGGCGTCACACCTTCCCAGGCCGCAACACGACCCCGGTACAGTCGAACGCGCGCCTCGGCGCCACCGCCCGTCTGAATGTCTTGAATCGTTCCGGAAACCGTATAGGTTGTCACGGACTCGCTCGACGTCTCTGCGCTCGAAGTCGACGAGACCGCGCTCGCAAGAGCAGATTCGCTCTCGGGAATGCAAAGTGAAAAGGAGAACTCCTTGACAGGAGTCTTGTGCTGCGAAACGGTGCAGTGTGCCTTGGCCCATTTGTTGTAGAAACTCGTCACGTAAGCGGACCATGTCTGGTTCGTGCTATCAAAGTTGCTTTGCAGCGCAATGGGTCTCGCATCCCGTGGAAATCCAACTGCATCGTCATAGTTGCTCCACTGCCACGGATTTGTTCCATTCGCCGCATCAACCTCGCTGGCGAAGAGACTAAAGTTTGCATTGATCAGGTGCTTGCCGTCCATGCTTGACCACTCATTCAACATCAAGTCGTAAGCGCTATAGTTTTCCGGCAGCGATGCGCTCGTGTACTTGTAATACAGGTACGTTTCGGCACCGATGTCGTAGCGCCACATTTTGCGAAGATCAAACAAGGAGTTGATAATGGTGCGACCAAGATTGAAAGTCACACGACAGTCGAATTGGTGGAAAACCTCAAACCACGAGCCATCCTCGCAAGCCGTAATACCCGCCGAGGCGTAGTCGATACTCTTCCAGTACTCGCACATGAGAGGGTTCGACTGGCACGCACCTTCGGCGGCACACAATGCGAGCATTGCAGCAGAAGCCCCCTCGCCCCCGAAAGACTCACGAGGAATGCATTTGGCGTCCGTAGGCGCCACCGTGGGCGTCAGCTCTGGATCATAGATGGAGCAGTCAAACCCAGTCCATGGATCATTACAGATGCACTTGCCAAACTCCTCCTCGGAGCAGTCAATCGTGTATTGCGACGCCGCGTCGCAGCAGACGCCGTTGCCCGAACACAAACGACTGGCAGGACAGCGTTCGACGGTAATGTTGACAGCATTGGGGAGATCTTTCATGAGCTCTTGGTCGTTTTCAAGCGCATCGCCGCCGAGTGCGTCTTCAAGCTCCTTGCCGACATTTTGTGCGCTCGTAGACTCGTCACCGGTGTTGACGTGATCTTGAACGCTGACCTCGAAAACGAGTGTTCCGGTTACCTCGAGGTCATCTGGGCCTTCAATTGAGGCGTACGCAGCCCAGCAGCCTTCCACCGAAGACTGCAGCGTAGTGAGGAAGGTACTCGTCGCAGTATCGTATGTTGGCGCTGTTTGCCGACGATCAAGCAGGTATGCATCGCGAACGGAACCAATGTACAAGTCAATGCGAACGGAGATGATGTCGCCATCCACACTGAGAGTAGCTTCGCACGAGGAGTTTGACGAAGAAACGAGCGATCCGCATCGGGCTAGCGCCAGCGTGCTCTCCATAACCTCCTGGTCGTAAAGGCAATCACCAATGGAGTCGACCTCGAGATCAAAGGATTCTGTCCATTTTGCCGTGAACTGATTTACAAACGCAAAGTCGGTCCACCCGGTGGCTGTCTCGGAAGCCTCCTGGACTTTCCCTTCAATCACCTCAATCAATTTGGTGATCCAATCAATTGAAACGATATTAATGACGATCTCTGTGAACGGTTCGATCGTCCAGTCCACAGGGGCAAAAGTGGGCGCCAAGGTAGGCTGGAGAGTCGGTTTCTGCGTCGTGCAGCCCCAGAGACTGATTTGATCCAAAATCACATGTGTCGTGGTTCCCACTGTATGATTTGTACGGATGACGACCTGATCAACATTGGCGACGAGAACAGGATTAATGTCCCCAAGTTGGACGTCAACTTCGTTCGAGGCGCCAACCACGCCCTTGAAAAGCTCGAAGCGACCATGCGTGGAGTCGTGCAGGAATATCTGCACGGGGGCGGCGGTTTGCGATGCGCAAAGCGCGGCATCCTCCTCTGCCTTGCACGCTGTCGACATTTTCAGGAGAAAATGATCATAACGCCCGACACTCAAAATTTCCATTGCGTCAAGCGAGAGAACGTACTCGCTGTAGTCGTTCCCAGAGCCCGTACTAGACAGGTCCATGTACACGGTCCCAGCGCTTGCATTCGCGTGCAGCGAGGGAACAACTTCGACGCCAGACGAGCTTTGTACGTACCCACGGGAGTCCGCACCATCATTAAAGTGCGCCACAACGTAGAGCCGCGGGTTGGTTCCTCCGCATGCAGGCGTGGGAAATGCTGTTGGTGCCAATGTAGGAGCCGCGGTAGGTCTCTGCGTCGGCGTCAGCGTTGGTGACAATGTTGGGGATTCCGTGGGAGACGATGTAGGTCTCGCAGTAGGCACGTCCGTGGGAGATCTTGTTGGCGCGTCTGTGGGCGCCATGGTCGGCGGCGTGGGTGCCATCGTTGGACTTAATGAAGGCGATAGCGTCGGCGCCACGGTCGGGGGCGTTGGGGCCAACGTTGGCGACTTCGTTGGCGCGTCCGTGGGAGCGTCCGTGGGGGAGTCTGTAGGAAATCCGGTTGGCGCATTGGTGGGCGCGTCCGTAGGCGCATCGGTGGGCGCATCCGTCGGTGCGTCTGTTGGAAATGCGGTCGGCGCGTCTGTCGGGAACGAGGTTGGCACATCCGTGGGCGCGTCCGTGGGCGCGTCCGTAGGCGCATTTGTGGGTGCTCTTGTCGGCGCATCAGTAGGCGCCTTCGTAGGCGCATCGGTCGGAGCATCCGTCGGTGCATCAGTAGGCGCGTCTGTTGGAGCATCTGTCGGTGCATCAGTAGGAGCGTCTGTGGGTGCGTCTGTGGGACTCTTCGTTGGGGCCAGGGTGGGCCCCGAAGTTGGAGGCGTAGGAGCGCGTGTAGGGAATGCAGAAGGCGAATCTGTGGGCGCTGGAGTCGGCGGTGTAGGGCTCTGCGTGGGTGAAGCAGTCGGCGCGTCCGATGGCGCGTCCGTCGGCGCACTCGTTGGGAAACGTGTGGGCGCTGGTGTGGGCGCTGGTGTCGGCGATGTTGTCGGTGCATCCGTTGGCGCAAGCGTCGGCGTCAGCGTCGGCATCCGCGTGGGCGATTGTGTCGGATTGGTAGTTGGAGATGTCGAAGGCTGGAGTGTTGGGCTTTGCGTTGGCTCCGCGGTTGGGTCCGTGGGCGCGAGCGTAGGAGCTAGCGTGAGAGGTAATTGGCAACCCATGTTGAAGCCAAAGGTCATTGTGTTCCAAATTTCCTGATTCCAAACCCACATGACGCTGCTATCAACCAGCGGAGCAGTCCCATAACTTGTAGATCCCCATCTGCCCTGACCTAACGCAATATACACGAGACTCGTGTCGGACGCATCCGTCTTGTCCGGATCGACAAAGAACTCAAAGGGTCGATTGCCCGAAGAATAGACCACATTTTCATCTGTGCCAAAAGTCTCCCCGCAGGTCTCGACAGTTGCAGCAAAGCCTCCCACAACGCCAACGTCGTAGCATTCAAACTCAAACCTCGTGTCGGGTGTGACAGAAACAGTCCGCGTCCAGGTCTGCCTCCAGTCTTGGAAGTCGTACACGCCTGGCGCGTGCTCCGTCGTAACGAGCGCATAATCTCCGTCAACCATCTCGTATTGACGAAAACGAAAGTAATTGTCACATCGCACGCGAATTGTAGCTTCGTCGCAGACGTCGCAGGGCGTATTCTGAAAGTTTACATTGGACACTTGTGCATATGCCGGGGTGGCCCAGGAGGAGGCACTCCAAACTGGCAAACTTCCGAAATCGATCATGGGCGCAGAGAGCGAGACGCGACAAAGCGTGACCCCGTCCACCTTGACAAAGAACTCTTGCGCGTAGAGCTGGACCTGCACCGCGTACGAGCGTCCTAGTTCGAGCTCACGCTTTGTGTTGCAGCCATCATTCCAGAACTCAGTGGTTGAGATGCGAATTTGCAGCGCGGAAGAATAGGGCATGAGTCCAACGACTGGCCCACGCTCTTGCGCATTGTTTCCTACGTGGATTAATTCGGCTATCACAGTGCGTTTCTGATGCACAACAAGATCGAAATTGAGTTGCCAGCTAGTAGAAAGTGTGACGTCAAAAAGCTTGTTCCCCGAGGGCAAGAGCGCTACAGTTGGTGCTGGTGTGGCCTCGCTTGCAAGTGGGCCAAAGGCCAGGTCCGTGACAGTTGCCTTGGCTGGTGTGTACCATGGATCTGAAATATATAGGCGCTGCGCACCGCGAACATGGAACGGGGACAAGAATGTCTGCGTGCAAACTGCCGTTTCATCGTAGTACACAGACAGCGTGTACCCAAGAAATTCCAAGCGAACGTGATACTCCCGCCCAAGCTCAAGGAACTCTGCAGGATCACAGCCTGCATTCCGCGAATCAACGAGACTCGTTCGAACATGGAGACGCGAGGAACCTGGATAGAACCAGATGCCAGGGCCGCGATTGTAATTCTCATCACCCAGGTGCAGGACGCTGGACCAGTCCGAAGTCTTTGCGAAGAGAGTGATCCTGAACTCGAGGAACCAGTTGGCTTCGAGAGCCACCGTCTGAGACCAATCGCCTTGCGTAAGCTGCGGGATAGTGGTTGGAGGCGGAGTAGGACGGTCTGTAATGTCCGACCACGTCAGATCTTCCACCTCCACGGGAGCGCCGGTGTACCACGGACCGCTTACGTAAAGATTTTCGTCAAAGCTCGCGTGATTCGCATCCAAAAGCTCTCTGTAGCAAGAGAGCGTGCCGTCAATGTGCAGCTCCAAGCGGGTCTCAAATACCTCGACATAGACATCGTAGGTCTGTCCAATCGTCAAGGCCTGCGAACTTTCGCACCCTGAATCCGGGCTGGTGATCGTGTTGACCTTGACACTGAGCCGCGTAGTTCCCGGAACGAGCCAAAGAATCCAGATACGCTCGCTCCACTTGTCATTGCCAAAGTGCAACACATTGGCCCACGAAGACGTCGTGTCGTACACTGTAATTTGCATGTCAAACTGCCAATTGCGAGTCAGCGATAGGGTATCCACGAGTGTGCCAGGAGTCAATCGAGGGATCTCCGGTGTTGGAGATGGAACAGGGCGATCTGTGATTTCGGAAAAGGAAAGATTTCCCACCGTGCACGAGGCCGCTTCATAATCAGGACTTGATACATAAAGTGGCAGCGGCACATCCGTGTTAGCCAGTGTACCCCAAAGTGCGGCGCTGCAGCTTAAGACGTTGTCGATGTACACTTCGACAGTATTGAGGTATACCTCGATTCGCACCAAGTATTCTTGGTCGTAAGTGAGAAGGTTCGCGGGGTCGCAGCCCTCATTAAAGTCGTACGATGTAGAAAAGCGAATGTGCAGCCGAGGGGTGTCGGGATAGATCCATATAGCAGGAGAACGCTCGTTCCAAGAAATTCCTCGAGAAAGTACATTTCTCCAGTCGGAATGCACTGCGTGAAGTTGGATTGTAAACTCCACGTTATAGTTGCTTCCCGTGATAAGTGACGCATCCACGAGATTCCCTTTCGCCAACGAAAGCGCAGTTGGTTTAGCGGTGGGCGCAGAAGTTGGTGCCGCGGTGATCGTGTTGTCGCATGCCTCCCGATCCGTATAAGATGCGCACGAGTTGTCATTTCCGGGGAGCGCGCAAGCAGCCGTGACGGGGTTCTTGCAGAGCTTGGCCTCACTATTCGAGGCGCTCCCTTCGAAAGAGGCGCATGAGCACGCTGAGAGAGGACGGGCCGTCAGCTGAATATTGGGCAGCGATACCGAATCGCCAAGGTTTGCGACCACAAGGTTACCCTGACTCGGCATGTACTCGTCGTGCGTCACCGTGTACGTGAGTCTAAATTTGCCGCCCGCTTCGCTTGACGCGTCAAGCGTCGGGATGCTCACGTAAAACGAACCATCATCCGACGAACTGTCCACAAGTGGTGTAGTCGACGCGTCGCCATCAGTGCAAGATGTCACGAGAAGGTCTTCATCCTCCGTCCACGTGCAGCAGTCAGCATTGTCCTTTGAACAAGACGAGTACACACTGTCAAAGACATTGCAAGCAGTGTCATCACATGATTGTGGACGCGCATCGCTGTCGGTGCAGGACCCCTTCCGTGAAGACCAGAAGCGAACGTAGGCGTTTTCAATAGGGTTTCCGTTGACGTCGACAACCGAGCCTTGGAGAGTTGTCGTCGAAGATATATCCAGTGATACGAATCGGATGCTTGGCAAGTCGAGCCACTTGCACAGCCAGCTCACCGAGTCAGTTCGCGTGATTGTCACGCCGTCTGCGAGACTGACGCTGCACGAGGAAGGGTAGATTTGTATGTCTGGAGTTCCAGATCCATAGGAGCGTGTTACGACGATCGCGTTATCGGCGACGACCTCAACCGAAGCATCGTTGAGCTTCTCGACTTCAAATCGAATATCATCGTTCGTTGTGTATGACGAAACCACTTTGCAAAGATACGGCCAAAACGAGTAAAGATATGTGCCTGAACTACTTTTTCGGCCCCAGGTGAGCCGTCGTGAGTGACGATTGCGAAGCGAGAGCCGCCTCCGCGCAGAAGCTTCGCTGTCTTCGGCCGTCTGGCTCTCCTCATCTGAAATATCTTCGTCTGCACCAGATTCATTGCCCTGCGCTGCAGCTCGCTCGGGACCTGAATCTTCATAAGCTGGAACGAAGCAATCGTCGAGAGAAAGACCATCTGACAGCGCTGCATTTTCTTGCGCCTCGGAAGTCAGATTAGACACGCGCTGACACGTGTTGACACCTTCAGGGAGCTCAAGGCCGTCCAGAAGATCGGTAAGATTCTGCTCAGCCAGCATCTCCAGTGTGTACTGGTACGTCTCGTTTGTCCAGCAAAAGTAACCTTCGCGACAATCGTCATCTTCGACGCATCCCTTGTCTCGCGCACAGCGCTTGGAGCATACGGCGCCACCGCAGTCAATGTCAGTCTCTTGACCATCCTGAATGCCGTTCTCGCAAGACACACATACCCCGCCGTAACACAGAGCAGAGCTGCAGTCGCCATGGCTGGTGCAAGACTGCCCATCTTCACACGTGAGTCCAATACTTGGACACAAAGTACCTCCACAGTCAATGTCGGTCTCATGAGAGGAACGCTCGCCGTCTGTGCAGTCAATGCTAATCGCTGTGTACGACGCAAGATCGGGAAGGTCCGCATTCAAGAGATCACTCTCCGAAAAAAGACTTTCGCAGACGCCATCTCCACAAAAACCCGCTGAGCAATTCGACGTGCACCGCTGCGTACGGCAATCGTACTGCTGACGACAACCTTCCCCAACCGCGCAGCGCCTTTGACACACCTTGCCACCGCAGTCGATGCCGGTTTCGTCACCATCTTGAATCCCATTCGAGCATGATACGCAAATTCCGTACTCTTCATTGCAAACACCACTCGAGCATTGCGAGGGAGAGGTGCAGGTACGACCGTCCAGGCAGAGACCTTCCTCGTCGGCCGCAGGCGAAGTCCCATTTGCAACAAACATGTCTGGCGAATCTTCCGGATACGTTTCATAATATTCAATACATCGAGGTGAGCCACAGTCGACGTCGCCCTCGTCCGTGTTTTTGCGATTGTCCTGGCAGCTCGCACATTTGCCGGCGTCGCAGTACTTGGAAGCACAGTCGCTGTCGACGCTACAGGCTTCGCGAAGAGCGCACAAAAAGTTGACGTCAGCCTCCTTGTCCGCTTCATCAATTTCGCCAGCGTCGATCATTTTCAAAAGCAAGGACCTGCAGGTGCCACCACCGCAATCAACGCCTGTTTCGGCACCATCGCGAACTCCATTGTTACATTGTTCCCAAGCAGTCTCGCGTCTACAAATCAGCGAGGTGGAATTACACTTGCCGGAGATGCAGTCTGAATCTGACGCGCATCCTCGACCAACGGCGCAGCGCGCCTGACAACCACCGAGAGCGACACTGCCACCGCAGTCGATTCCCGTCTCATTGCCATCCATGATTCCATTCGTACAGAGATGGATCTCTTCACCCACGATTGTGCTGGCATCGGAGCTGTTAAACGCCTGAAGTGCAAGCTGATCGGCGATAGCTTGCGGATCTATACGTGTCGTCGTATCATTGAAGAACACGGCAAAAGTGACAATGAAAGCGACTATAATCACGGCGATGAGTCCAAGTAGCATGCGCGCCTGCCGGCGCGATATGAGCTTCACTGTGGCTCGTTGCGGTGGTGTATTTTTGATGAGCCACCAGTCGGCGCGAATAGCGATCATGCAGCAAAGAAAGAGAGCGATCGACCCGAAAACGATCATTGTGATGTGCTGCAATAGGTGATTGGCGAGGACCTGGCAACAAGCCTCATTTAGACACCCCTCAAAGACTGTCGAAGAAGCGTTCGCCGCTACATAGTATTCCCATGCAAAGGCAGTTTGGTTAAGAAGTGGACACTGGGCTGACGTGCCGACGCCACTCGACACGTACGTGTAGGATCCCGTGTCGGCGTCATAGATTTCGATTTTCGCGCCCATCGCAGAACCACCGTACTTTTCGCAGGCTACAACGCTCTGCCACCATTCCTCCGCCATAATTTGTAATATACCTCGGCAATTGGAGAGGATGATGTCCTCAACGTCGGTACTTGCAAAAGCAATAATGACAGCAAAGATACATACCGAGAGTACTGCCATAGACGCAAGGTGAAGCTTGAGCATTCCAATGTGCTCAATGAGCGCAGCCCCGTACCCGAGAACGCTCAGAACAATGAGCATGGCGCACAGGGATATGAAAACATAGAGAACGGTCACGATGCTTGCATTCACAGAGTCATCTTCGAGCCCTTGGCCAAACTCAAGAAGGGAGAATGACACTAGAAGTCCGATCACGCCGACGCCCACGAGCAGCGTGGAAAATGATTCTAAGAAGCTATGCGCCATCTCGTACATGGTGACAATCTGGATGGTGCGCCGCATCGCTAACATCATGATGATGGAGACAATCAGAATAATGCTGGCCCCGGCCGTGGCATAGCGTTCCATGTCGCCAAAGGCGCCATCATTGAGAAAGGCGTCTCGATCCGTAAGGATTGCCATTGCGATTGGTAGTGCCATGACATTGAAGGCAAAGCTGACATGAAAGAAGATCTCGAGCATTTGCTGACCGGGAGTTCCCATGCCGTCATCGTCTTTGAGTAGATCGCGCTTGACGCGACCCGCGCCATAGATGCCCAATAGGGAAGAGAAAAGAATAAGAAAGCCAAAGGTGGTCATAATTTTGAATGCAAACTGGTCCACTTCGTTTTCTTCTGCGGCTTTGGCCCCCAAAAAGCCGAAGGCGATGAGCAGAATCGCAAGAAGCGCCGTGAGCGCTAGCTTTAGTACCAGGTAGGCATGCGTCCAGCGTTTGAGAATGTGTTCTCGCGCGATTGTGAGCGGTGTTGAGGTCTCCAAGAGTTTTGAGCGAAAGCTTTGCTGCTCTTTGGAGAGTCTGCGGACTCTTGCTTCTGCTGTTTTCCCACCGGTCTTTTCGGGTTGGATCTGTCGCATATTTTCCAAGTACTCTTCGACTTCTTCATCGTTGGGAACATGGCGTTGTGGCGCTGGAGCAGATCTCACGATACGGCCCGGTGCGACCTTGTACACGCTCGCGGACACGCGCCGCGTAAGCCCCTGCATCGTTTTTCAAGCTGCGTCTCGGGCCTTGCTCCGCTACTTTGCTTTCTGATCTACAAAGTGGCGGTAAGACACCAAAGCGTGGGTTCTCACGCCCGGCCGCCCAATTGAAGGCCCGCCCAGCTTCGTTTGCTCAATCCTATCTGGTCTGGGCACCTGCCGACAGACGAGGAGGTTGCGTAGCCCTGCCAGGGCGACGCAGGTCTGCGTCGCCCGTCTTCAAGTTGGTTTATGTTGGGGCGGGACACCGGAGACGAACTTCTGTTGCGCCTGCTGGCTGGGCGGCTCGCAGCCCTCCCTCTCTGCCAACTGCGCCTTTGTTGGGGGGGGGGGCTCCTTCTCAGAGCCACGGCCTTGGCATCAATTGACAATGAGCTGGAGGTGCCCGTCCTCCAAAGTTGACTTGTGCTCCGATCCGGCGGGCCTCGAGCCCAACGTCTCGCAACTGAAAAAGGGTTGCGCAGCCCAGTGTGACCCCCTAGCTATTTATGGACATATATTTATGGGAGAATTTTTCTACTGGAATTATAATATAGAGGTACCCCCAGCAGGGATGATGTTACCGTTACGGGACGTCAGCGACGTGGCACTGGATTGCGCTTGTACTATGAATAAGTTCTGACGATGGCGCTCAGCTGCTGCTATGTCTAATGATGGCGATAATAGCAAGCAAGCGCTCATGCTACAGGCACGCAAGCCTTTTTGAAGACTGCAGGCGAGAACGTTGGGTTGCCTCGTGGCTGCGGCGTGGTAGCTCACTGGTATAATAACGTTCACCAGAGCGCGTGACAAAAAGTAACTCGCGCTACGCGCCACATTGAGACCCACTGGCAGTCAGCCAAGCAGCTGACCGAAGTCACGGTCAAAGTGAAGCAAAAGAAAGCAAAGCAAACAAAGCAAACCAGAGCAAACCAGAGCAAACCAGAGCAAACCAAAGCAAACCAAAGCAAACCAAAGCAAACCAAAGCAAACCAAAGGAAGGGAAAGGAGAAAGGAAAGGAAAGCAAAGCAAAGGAAAGCAAAGCAAAGCAACGCGAAACAAAGCGCTCGCACGTATTCCGCTCGTGAGAGCAATCGCGCACTTGGCGCAGAACGAGAAGTCAGGCGCGCGAGAGCGAATCGGGCGCATTGAACGGGTCGCGCGCGCGTGCTCTTCGCCATTGCGCGCGTTCGTATTGTCGAGCAAGACGTACTCCGAGCGAGCGAACGAACGAGCTGGTTAGTCGATTGGGAACGTTGAGACCCTCGCTTAGCACTCACTGGCAGAACCACACAGCGGACGGACGAGACCCCGTCCGCCGAGGCGGGCGTCCGATAGCGTGAGGTCGTGGAGACGAGGAAAGGTAGAGAGGCCGAGTCATCCAACTCGCGTGCGTACGCGAGCGCGAAGCTTGACGCAATGAAGAAGGTCGCCCCCGACAATGACGAAGAGGTCGTCGATGATGGCGACGACGACGAGGAGGAGGAGGAGGAGGAGGCCAACAATGGCGGCAAAGACGGAGGTGCGGACGGACCTGGCGCGGGAAGCAATGCCATCGCCGCTGGACTCGGCCTAGATATCGACAGCGACGACGATGATGACGACAGCGACAGCGCCGGGTCGGCGTCCAACACTGGGCTCACAGAAACGCAGAACCGATTGCTGTACATGATTAGCCTGTACTCGCACGCTGCGCGCAGTGAAGAAGAAAAGGAAGAGTGGATTCGCAAGCAAGCGGTGCAGGTGCTCATTTACGAGGGTATTGTCTTGCAGGTCTTTGACTATGACTACGCGCCTTCGAGCGAGCTGATTGGTCTCCGAAGGGCATACTTTAATGTTTCGCAGGAAGGCAAATCAGACCTGGACTTTTTGCGCGAGGAGGAGCTCTTGAACGGCTTGAAATTGAGCAGCAAGGAATACCAACCAGTGACATGCTTTCAAGTGAGTGAAAAGGGCGAGGAGATTTTGAAAAAACTGGGAAAGCATGACCGCGAAGCCGTGCATGAGATGGTCTTTGCACCAGGAACTCGCGAGCTGCTCAAGGTGAGCTGGCGCGAAGAAGAGGCCGCATTTTACCTCTCGAGTGCGTCTGGGTACACTCGCAAAAGCACGGTCATGAACACTGAGGACGTCTCGTACGTGAGCAGCGCATACATTCCTCAGTGCCTGCGACACGGGGGGCGCCCAACGCTGAGCAACGCCCACCGAGCGCATGAATGCGGACAAGGCGACAACGCCATTCGAGACGAGCTGGACGAGGTGATCACGCTGAATTCGGTTTCCGTAATTGTGAGCGAGTACATTCCCTTCGGTACGAACAATATCGTACAGCTAAACAACAACATTGGAAGCACGGAGCGCGTGCAGGGCGGTTTCTTCACCGCCAGCGTTGACTCGGATACCTCGGGCACCAAGCTAGAGCTCTCACCGGGCCTGACGAGCATCAGCATTCTCGATTACACCCTTGCCGACCACGTCAACTTTGAAGCGAACATTCATTATCCCAACGAGGACGGCGTCGTTCAGGTGGAGACCTTTGGTGTCTCGGTGAACAGCGACGGCACCCTCTTTTACGGTATGCAGGTGGAGGCCGTGATGGATCGGATCAAGGACAATATTAGTCTTGATCATCTTGCGCGACTCCTCGTCGACGTGCACATGGACAGCAGCAAGATTATCGATTCAGTGATCTCACAACACCAGCGCAAGCTCATGCAGCTTGTGTACAACAACTTTGCCGAGTATCGTGACAAGGTGAACCTGATTGTCGCCAACGAAATCACTCCACATCTTACGGCAGAAGAGTTTATGGACCAAGGCGAGTACGAGAACGAGCTAAAACAGGTCCTCGGTGACACGCGGGCTGCTTACGACATTAGCGAACACGACGCACTCGTGTTTGGTGCGCACGGTCTCTTGGTCGCGGGCCCGAACTCGCGACACCACGAGCCGCTCTTGTGCGCCTATCTCCAGTTCCAAAGCACAGACCTCTTTTTGCAGAACTTTTTCAACCGTCTCTACATGCTTTTAGACGAAATGAAGGAGCTCCGTCAGCATATCGATACTGCAGATACGGACCCACGCGCGTATGCATGGTGTCTCAAGGAGCACACCAAGTTGACGGAGCAGGTCATCCTGCTCGAGGAGATTCTTGGATTCATCAGAGAATCGCTTGAGGAGGTTGTCGTTCCTCCGCAGCCTCCGGAGCAAAGTGGACGCTCACTTTATGAGCGACTCCAGGTTGCGGACATGAAGGACCAGCTCGTCCGCAGGGCCTCGGATCTGGTCAAGTCTGTCAATGCCACGCGACGGCATCTTGAGCTGCTCTCGCACATGGTGGAGACCTTGCGAGAGCGCAAGAGCATGAACATCAACGACGGCTCCCGCGAGTACACGCGGCAGCTCTGCAATTTGCAAGTGCACAACGAAAAGTCGAGCAAGTCGCTCGAAATTGTCCAGCTCGTGCTTGCGGGAACCCTTGCCTTCAACACCCTTGACAGGCTTACGGGACAGTGGTCTGTGGTCAACACAGACTGGATGCGTTCGATTGTGGAGCCGCTCATGAAAAACACGCCATTTCTATGGTTCATTGTCAACATTGTTCTCTTTGCCAGCTTTATGATGGCCTGCAAGCGCGCTTTTAACACGGTCACCCACAATGCGCAGGGACTTATCACATTGCGCGAGGTTGTCAATCGCAAGCTCGACATGCAGAACTTTAACAAATATCTGCAACGAAAAGGCGCCAACATCACCACCGAGGAGCGAATTGTCACGCAGGAGGCGAACGAGATGGTCGCTGTGTCCTGGGTCGAGCCAGACCGCAAGCTCTGGGGCTATTACGCGCCCCGCATTACGCTGCACTACGACCTCAAGACCGAATTTCTGCATACGATTGAGCTCCAATACAATCGTAGGCTTGCCAAGCGAAACCTTGCCTTCAATGCTGAGGAACTCCGTGACAGGCTGCAAGAAGACATGAAGGAGGCCGCAATCTTTAAGCGCGGCTCCAAGAGCAAGTAGATAATAGGCCCAACATGAAGTCAACATAACCTCTGTGTGTGTGAGTGCGTTCTTTCTCTTTGCGCGTGAGCATGTGCGTGTGTTTAAAAGTCCTCTCCTCCGACCATCATCAGAAGAACAAAATAAACTTATGGATCACGAACAGCGCTCTCTTTTTTCTTGTCTCGCCTCTCGTTGCAGATTTTTTTCTTTCTCCAATACCCCCAGGACTGAGGAGGAGACACGGCCCTTCCTTCGCGACATCTCTTTCACATGCATGTGCTCTGGGATTGGTGCAAAATTGACTCGCCACCCGTCGCTCTCAAGTTTGCGGCCGCGGTTTTTATTCACTAGGTTTCTTATTGAGACCGTCCCTTCGAGTCAGAGTCATCCTCTCTGCCATTGTTCCCCAACCAAATTAAGATCGTGTCGTCTTGCACCGCCAGAATCCATCGTGTTTCGCGGTGAGTTTTCCTTGAGATCGTCCAAGTAGTGTGTATCACGATTCTAGCATTCATGCAATGCGGGCTGAGCTCCTGATCCATTTGAGCCTATTGGAAGAGACCTACGCGCGACAGTGACACAAGCAATCGCAAAAAGGGATCCCGGCTCCTGCACCACGTGCGGCGTCCGCACGCGTGCGCCAGGACGCGAGCGAGAGAGGGCCGAAGTCAGACAGCGCTCGGGGGCATAGACCTCCCGAGCGCGAAGGCAAGACCGCCTTGTCTGGCGCGAGAAGGAAGACGCGCATCCTTGGGGCATCTTCCCCTCTCGCTCACGCTCTCGCTCTCGTTCACGTTCTCGCTCTCAGTCACACTCTCACTCCCGCTTTCGCTCTCACAGCAGACGAAGGATTAGCTGCGGCACGCGTGAGTGGCACTGACTGCGAGCGGCGCCGCTTCTGCAGCAGTCACCTATCGTTCGTTGGTTGCAGCGAGAGATGGCAAGCTCGCGAGGCGACTTCGCAGCGGCCAGCACAACCACGGCGACCTTGACGGCTCCGGCGACCTTGACGACGACGACGACATCTACAACCATGGCACAGACGTCGAGAAGGAGACATAGACGAAACGCGCAGTCCGCATCGCGACGCCAGAACACCGGTTCGCTCATATGCCTGGATGATGACCTCGAGGTAGCATCCCCCGCTGCAGAGGGAACTACGCCCGCTGAGGAGACGGCAATCGACCTCACCGCGAGCGAACGAAGCGCGGACCCTGCGGAGGGCGAGAAGCTGAAAAAACAGCCTGTAGATCATCTATCTGTGGTTCTAGATCGCGCGCAATTTGAGCGGTATTGCACGGACACAGCCAAAGCGGGCCTCGCTGCGCAAAAGCTCAAAGCTCTGACGGACAGCCTGACTGCGGTCGTTGTAGAGTTTGTGAAACACAGCGAGGGTAAGAAGTCGTCCTCGCGATCTCGCAAAAAAGCCCGCGCCTCGAGTATTAAATCGAGATCTGGCTTCGTCTCTGGCACTGGTTATGGCGGAAGCGTGGACCTCGACGCCCGTTCGAAATCTGCTCGCAAGGCGGCCGTCGAGCGCGAGCGCAAGGCAGATGAGGCTCTAAGTCAGGCCCTCAACGAATTTCAATCGACATTCGAGACAAGCGTTGCGGACGTTAGCAAAGATAAGTCTCATATGGTGCTTGGACTCGCTGGACTGCTGCGTATGCCTCTTGCGGAAGTGCATCACTTTGCGGAGTCCAAGTCAAAAGGTCGTGGCTCGAAGAAGCGTCTCCTTGACAAGACTGAAAGGTACCCTGCAAGTGGAAAGCTTTCATTCGTTGGCATATTGTGCTCGCTGTGGAACAACGACAGCACAATCGATGTAGCGGAGCGCCATACTCTTTACCAAAGCTTGCTCAAACTCACCAACTTTCTCGGATCGCAGCCTATTCATACGGGTCTCCCGGGTCTTCTTGTCGCCCCGAAAGGAGCAGAGGAAGACTTGACGGAGATCCCGGACGATGAAACTCCAGGAGATGCTTCTGCCGGCACGGTGCCCTCTAGCACTTCCCAAGTCACTTCCGCGCTCTCGCACATGACCAAACTTGATGCACAAGGCAAGCTGCTTTTGGCTGAGCACGCTCGATCTGATGAGCTCAGCCCGGACTCCTTGCGTGACGTACTCGCCACGCAAGGCTCTCAAGCGGCAGATGACATGTCCTATCAATTTTTTACCAACTTCCACGAATCCATTGGCCGCATCACCAAGGCTCTGCAAGCCCATCGCTACTACCGCGATACTTTGGCAGCGCTGCGACCCCGCAAGAAATCCGAGCGCCGTTCGCTCTTGCGTACCGGGGCGGCTGGGTCTCTCGATGATGCTCAGCGCAAGGCTATATATGTTGACACGCTCCGCGACATTCAGTTTCGCTCGGTGGCCCTCCTGGACCTTGCGCAAACGCGTCCGAAGCCCACGGTAAGCTACCACTACCTCAACGAAGCTCTCAGCTGGCGAACGAACGGCTCGGCAAGCGTACAACGCATGCGGAAAATCACGCGCGAAATCTCAACGCTTCGCACGAGTCTTCCCATGTCCTGGGGGAGTGGAATTTTCGCGCGTGTCGACGAGACGCGGGTCGACGTCATCTCCGTGCTCATCCTGGGCCCTGAAGACACGCCTTACGCAAATGGTGCCTTTCTATTCGACTTTTACTTTCCATCCGAGTACCCGAACAAGCCTCCACTTGCGATCTTCAAGACGACGGGCGGAGGCTCGGTGCGGTTCAATCCGAATCTTTACGCCAACGGCAAGGTTTGTCTCTCTTTGCTGGGAACATGGAGCGGCCCTGGTTGGACGCCGGGAACAAGCACGCTTCTGCAGGTTCTGATTTCAATCCAAGCGCTCATTTTTGTCGAACAGCCATACTTTAACGAACCGGGCTATGAAAGCACGATGGGCACGGCTTCGGGCAAGGCGTGCTCTGACGCTTACAATCAGGCCATCCGGCGCGATACGCTTCGCTGGGGAATTCTCGATATGATCAAGAACCCGCCATACCTTTTTCGCGACGTGCTGGATATTCACTTCTCATTAAAGAAGCAGGTCATTCTTGATCAGTGCGAGCAATGGTATCAATCCTCTAAGCCGAGCCATACGTCTTCAGAAAGTGCACAAAAGAGTCAGGAGGCAACGTATCAAGCGAAAGCAAAAAAGCTCAGTAAAACTCTCTATGGCAATGCGATGGGCAATTTGGCCTCCATGATGGACGTCCTTTATGGAACGCACAAGTACGTTGATGACGAAGGAGAGTTCGACGAGCAGGACGACAACAAAGACGACGACGATGGAGAGAAGGAAGAAAATGATGACTATGCTACCATGCAGGCGGGTTTCTATGGTGACCCTGAGGACCTTTTTAACGGGTGTGTGCCGTATACGCCTCCCCACATGCTCCGCGCCGCAGACGCGAAGCTGCTCAAAATCATTGCAGGAATTCGAAAAGCTCTGCAGAAGTTTGGAAGTTCGAAGCAAGCGCCTACTTCTGCTACGTCTGCATCAAGTGCTGGTGCCGTAGGCGCAACCGCTTCGTCATCTTCTTCATCCTCCTCATCGTCGTCGTCGTCATCGTCATCCTCGTCCTCCTCATCTTCTCCTTCGTCTTCGTCGTCGTCGTCGTTGTCCTCTTTAGTGGGCGCTTCTGGAGGAGTAACCATTGATCTCGTGTCTGATGCGCCACCTCCAACTCAGAAGAGGGCGCCCACGGAAACCATTAGCCTTGTCTAAGACGTAAAAGATTTTATCCCTACAAGTTTGATTGGGAGGTGTAGCTCCTCTTCCTTTCCATCCTTGGCCCTGTCGTCGCATGACGGATAGTATCCTTACGTAAACATGGTCGGAGAGCCTACCTCGCGTCGAGATGAGACCTCGTCATGGAGATCGGCGAAAGGAAACGGTGATGGAATTCCCAGCATAGTGGTCGCTATCGTAGCGCTGCATCTGCCACCTCGAAATATCGGGTAAATCCACCCGACTCCACCCTTCTGCGTGAAAGGGCGCAATGCTTTCGTGTTTGCCTTCTTCACGAAACTCGGGATTGCCCCACGTAAGCCAGTTATGGCCACAAGCGCCAAAGTCTGCCTCGCCAACAAGCACATACTCTTGAACAGATGCGCATTTTCGAAACTCGCTTGACCAGTCCGTGTCCATCGGCATCCATGCGCAAAGGACTATGACCGGACTGTACTTGGAAAGCGCCTGCGAGACGTTGAGTGGGTCGATGGTGTAGCTGCCTGATTCACCGGATGGTCCGGCGCGCTGTCGTGGTGCGGGTCGCAAGTCTGGGTCCGTCGCGAGACAGCGATGTTTGGAGCCTAGTTTCTCCAGCGCAGCATTGAGGAAAAAGGTCAACGAGCCGCTGCCGGCACCGACCTCGACGAGATCTCCAGAGGCACCACCCCGAGCCGCCCCGAGGGCCTCAAGCCGTTCATGCACATATCGCGCCAAAGACTCAATGTACTCGCGGGTGTAGAATTCGTACCGCCCGGTCTCCTCCGCCACAAGGTTAAAGGCCCCACGACCCCAAACGGCGCATCCCAGAGCCTCGAGTTTATCCTCGAGAGACCAGCCTTGCACGCTGCCTGGAGGCTGCGCGGCCAGAGCCTGACGCATGAGATCCTGTTTGCGTTTGAGGTGGTCCTTGGGGCCTGCGCGCTGCCAATTTTCTGGCGCTGGTCTTTGAAGGCCAAAGAGTTCGATGAGATCTTGTCTCGAGGGCAAGTATCCTGGATCTGCAGCGCGCTGTAGACCGCGTTCGTAGGCTTCGCCGCGGGCAAAGGCCTTGCGCAGGTACATGTTGCGAAGGGACTCGGCAAGCCCCGTATTTCCCCGCCATTGTTGCAGGTCTCCCACTACACCATTGGGGAAGAGCATGCCACCTAGCATCTGGTCCAGGAACTGCAGTGGCAGCGGCTCCAGCGCCGCCAGCAGCTCGGCCAGGTCCTCGTCCTGCTCGTGCTCCGTGGCCATGGCCGACATCTTCTTCTTCTTCTTCTTCTTCTTTTGTTTCTTTTGCTCCTTTCTCACGCGGCCACACACGAACGACGAGCGCGCCGGGATTGTCGTCGACTGTTACGTCGGGAATGGTTCGCGCGCTGCCACCTTTCTTGTCGCGCTGCGCTGCGCTGCGCTGCGCTGCGCGTCGAAGCTTGCTGTTTTGCTCTTTACTTTTATTCCGTGGCCACGAGCAAGTGAGCTGGAGTTGAGCGCGCAAATCGACTTGGGGCTGAGCCAAGCCACCCGTGCCAGCCGCTGGCGCAAGATGGAGCGCAAGCGACCGCGGCTTGCGGGAGCCGCGGACGTCATGGGCCGCAAGGTAGACGCCGCTGTGATGCACGAAGTCCACCGCGACGCCGCGCGCCGTCGGCACTCGAAGCGCCAGGCCCAGGGCCAGGAGCGCCAGTTCGACGACGACGATGACCTTGACGACGATCTTGATGACCGCAGCATGCACGACGATGATGCAGAGGACGCTTTGAATAAAGGCTATAAGGACGTCGATGCGAATCGCTTCGACCTCGACGGAAATGGCCGAAGATTGAATCAGCAAGGCCGCGACACGGAAGTGGGAAAGGAGGCCTCGGAGAGTCCCAAAGGGGAAAAAACCCAGTTGTACAGAGACCGTGCCGCGGAGCGCCGAGCTGGTCGCGGGGGGCTCGTTGACGCCGTAGACCATGCCAGCGAGTACGCTAGCGTTTTGGGACCAACGGACGACAACGGTGAAGATTTTGGTCACCTCAAGCGAGGGCTTGACCTCGACCAGGTTCGAAAACGCCGGGAAGAGATTCGCCGCGAGGAAGAAGCTGCGGCACAACGCAGCGGTGCAGTCCAAATCTCCAGTGCAGCTGTGAGTATTGTTCATGCTTGCCTTGCGCGCAATCGCCGCGATCATCATTTTATTCGCGCGCGTTCGCGTTCGTCCTTTGCGCCTGGGGCTTCGCATTTCATCTACAGCCCCAACGAGAGAATTCCACGATTGAAGCCGCGTACAATGGAACCAATAGCTTTGCTACCTTTGCACCCTCCACAGCCATCATCTCTTGCTTGGCGCGCCTGGACAGAAAGATCATCTGCAATACTCGACAACGAAAATGTCCGTGACAGTCGTTCAGGAGACGCAGAGGCCAATCATCATCATCATCATCATCATCCGAAAACCCTTGCTGCCAATGATGGTGTTGAAAATCAGGATGACGATGACGACGGGGACATCTTCTCCGACGTTGAAGAAGACTACCAAATCGACACAAGCGCGGTTCTTGCGAAACGAGAGCAAGTCGAGACGAGGAACCGTAAGACGCTGCAGCAAAGTTCAGCGGCCCTTCATGAGGATCCATCTCGGTCTCAATATGCTGGCGACAAAAATTCATTCATTCATGTACGCGACGGTGATTCACCAGCCTTGGACCAAGTCAACTCAGCCACTGTGCATACTGACGTGGATACTTCTCGAGTCATCGCACAAGCCAAGAATAGTTCACCAATCCGCCCAGAGATCGGACCTAGTTTTCAGGACGAAGGAAACAAGACCGCATATCCGGAAGTTGGTCCATCAATGCAAAGCGAAGGTGGGGAAGCCTGTGCTTATCCAGAAGTTGGACCAAGTTTCCAAGACGAAGGAAACAAGACCGCATATCCGGAGGTTGGTCCATCGATGCCAAACGAAGGTGGGGAAGCAAGTGCTTACCCAGAGGTTGGACCAAGTCTCCAAGACGGGGAGTACAATGCATATCCCGAGGTCGGTCCAATGTACGAAGACGACGAGGGTGCTGCCGAGGCTTATCCCGAAGTAAGTGAGCAAGATTAAAATTGTAAATAGTAACGCAAGTTGACGCAGCGTGGTGTGTACTTGAGTTGGAGACTCATTCGCAAGGGATTGCAGCTTCAATACGACAACTTGTGTGAAAAGCTGAACAAAAGGAAATGTCCGAATTCAAAATTGTAAATGTGATACATGCAAATGGCAACAGTTCGAATTTCTCTTGTATTTGCTCAGGGAAGACATTGTCTGCTTACAAATACATTGAGAAAAGATCACACAAAAGAGATTTTGTTTGAAATTGTCGCTTAGGCCTCTGTTGGCGCAGAGGTTTTTGCCTTTTTGGCGCTGTCAGGCGCAGCGTTGACCTCGGGCTTGCGCTTCGTCGCATTGTCTGCTTTGGAAGAATCAGCGTTTACGGGTTTCTCGTCCGAGGCCTCTTCGGCGTCATCCTCAGCCTTGTCCTCGTCCTCTTCGTTCTCATCTTTCTCGTCTTCATCATCGTCATCGTCATTTTCCTCATCCTCCTCGCCGTCGTCATCTTCGTCCTCGCCGTCGTCATCTTCGTCCTCGTCCTCGTCCTCGTCCTCGTCCTCATCACCCTCGCCATCAAAGTCCTCGTCATCTTCCTCTTCGTCATCCTCCTCTTCCTGGGCGACCTCGGCGTCGTCACCGGCATCCTCAACGGCGTCCTCGTTGATGCCCTTTTCGAGCTTTTCCTTTTGAGTGGCAGAAAGGGTTTCAAAATCCTTGAGGGTAAATGTCTCCGGCTCGGCGTCATCACCCATCTTGACGAGCAGCACTGCACCGCGCACAGCCTCGGGCAGCTCGTTAAACGGGTACGGCAGCTTTCCAGCATTCACCTTGTGCAGGTCTTCAACAGGGTCCCGTACGGTCATCAGAACGACATTTTGTTCCCTGAATTTGCCAAGAAAGGTGGCTCGACCCTGCAGACGCTTGGTAATTTCATCTTTGGCTGGCGTCATGTCCATGGTGATCTCCTCGAACTCGCCCTTCTCGGTCATCACCACTGTCTGCACAATGGGACCAACCTTGGTCATGAGTCCCACAATGGCCTCCATCTTGAAAATGTGTTTTTCTTCTTCTTCTTCTTGCCTTTGCAGATGGAGGTAATCGTAGATAAAGCGTCGCAGCCGTCAGTTGAACACGTTCCCTCCCTCGCACTCTTGCGCCTGCGCCCCTTCACTCATCCTTGCCCGTCCGCCCGTTCGCGACGCACATCTTATCCTCCCTGGATCAAGGCAAGGTCGTTAGGTTAGGTTGGTCGGCGCATCCTTCGCCCGCCGCCTCGCTTTGCCCGTCTGCACGCTCACTTGCACGCGCCGGTCGGTCTTTGCCTCGCACGTACCTCTCTCGTCCCGCTCGCCTTCTTTGCTGTCTCCTTGCCTGCCTTACTGCCTTGCTGCTCGCGCTTCTTGCGCTCGTGCTCGTGCTCGTGCTTCGTGCTTCGTGCTCGTGCTTATTTATGCTCGTGGTGGTTGGCGCTTTGTCGACTCGCAACTTGGCGAATCCGGTTTGGTACCACCTGTCTACTCGGCTTGGTACCGGGTACCGGTACTCAAGCCTCTTCAAAGTTATGTTGACCGCAAAGCGGTTTAGGACCTTTGGCGTGCAAGGACACGCTCCGGGGACTCCGTTTCAGGCGTTTTCCACCTGACTAGCGTCCGCGGCCATCGCCGGCCTCGTTTTGCGTCGCCGGAGCCGGCCTCTCCGGCCCCAACGACGGAAGAGGACTCGGGTCGGCGCGGAATCACCTCGGATTCTAGACGGGTGTATACTGGAAATTTTAGCGGACCTAAAGCCGAATCGGGTTGCGAGCTAGTATGTAGACCTGTGCTAGCTGTCCGTGGTAACTCGCAGAGTGCCCCCGCGGGAGATCGGCTGGCGGAGACGGCGCAGACCAGAAACACCAGCCAGGCGCTGCGAGTCGCGACGACTCGTACGCACGCACGCAAGCACGCACGCACGCACGCAAGCAAGCAAGCACGTTCGTCCGCTCGCCCGCTCGCTCACTCGCGCACGCGCGGCCCCGCTCGCCCTCCCGCTGTCCCTGCGGCGGTGACTGCGGCGGCGCGGTCTGAAGGAGAGGCGAGGTCCGAAACGAGACGCACGAGTGGTGGCGCGACCAGAGACCACGACCATCGGGAGAAACCATGGAGGGTTTGCTGCGGAGCCTGCAGTCGAACAACAACGCAGAGCGCGATGCCGCCGAGAAGCAGTTCGTGCAGGCGTTGGCGAGCGATGTCAGGTCGACCATGAACAACCTCCTGCAGCTCGTGCTCGTTAGCCCAGATGCGGCCATCTGCCAGTTCGGCGCCGTGCTCTTCCGCGGCCAACTTACTCGGAAAAAGACCGGAGAGAAGTGGTGGAAGACCTTGAGCAACGACGAGAAGGAGAACCTTCGTAGCGTGCTCCTCGGCAGGCTGCAGTCCGCACCCACGCCCAAAACCAAGCGCCAAGTCAGTCAGATTGTGGCCCAGGTCGCACGCATGTCCCTTGACCAAAATGGCAATGATAACTGGCCCACGCTGCTCGGTAACCTTGCGCAAATGTGCTCGAGCTCCGACGAAGGTGGCGCAACGGCGCATGTGGCAGTCATCACGATCGAAGAACTCATGAAGACTGTTCCCACCAAGGTCGAGGTGGGCAGCACCCCCTTTGAATTGCGCGATCTCCTGACTAAACTCATGACGTCACCGCCCAATGACAATATCCAGGTGCGCATCGCGGCCGTCTCGGCGGGCGCGTGTCTGCTCACCTTTCTCGATGAGGACGATGCATCCGAATTTCATGCCATCGTGCCTGCGGCGCTCAATGTTGTCACCGCTGTGGGCAATAATGAGGAACTCTTGCTCAAGTGGTGCGAGTCCGTCATTGAGATGATTCAGAACCAGCCTCGTCTCGTTCACAAGAGCAACGTGGCTGAGCCTCTCGTTAAGACCATGCTCGAGCTCGGTGCCGCCGCTGCCAATAACGGCTCGGAGGATGTGCAGAAGCAGAGCCTCGAGGTGTGTGTGCAGATCGCCATGGAACTTCCTGTTGCCATCAAGTCCAATCAGGAGCTCATCAAGAGCCTGCTCGAGAGCTGCATCCGCCTCACGCTTAGTGTCGACGAGGATGAGGACGAGGACGACTTTGCCAAGGTCGAGGGCGCCGCCACGGAAGACACCCTGTACGACCATGGTTTCCGCGCCCTCTACCTCCTGATCGAGAACATTGGCGAGGACCTTACCGTGCCCCTGCTCTTCCCTATGATCCACCAGCTTCTTACTGCCTCGGGCGACTGGCGCCGCGAGCGAGCCGGCATCAGCGCGCTCAACTCGTTGGCCTATACTTCGGGCAAATTGCTCTACGAGAACCTGCAGTCTGTTCTCGAACGCCTTGTGCCCTTTGTCAACAACCCGAACACGAAAATGCGTGTGCGCCACGTGGCGCTTGACACGCTCAGCACCCTGCTCTTCGTGTACTCTGACGCCAGCACGCTCTACGACGAGGATGAGGACTCTGACGAGACCGGGTTTGACTCGAGCGGCAACAACGAGCGCCCCAATGTGCAGAAGCTCTTTGGTCCCATGCTCCTTGAGTGCATCACCAAGACCCTCGAGCCGCCCCAGAGCAAGTCGCCCGCGCAGTGGGCCTTTGCGAGCAAGGGCGCTCTGGCTGTCGCCTACTTTTGCTCAGGTTCCGAGGATGGTAAGGGAGCTGAACTCCTCGGCAACTTCACGCAGCCGATTTTGGAGCGCCTTATTGGCCTCATCAAGGCCTCCTCGGCGTTGCAGCAGCAGCAAACCGCCCAGCATGGCTTTGCTCTTGTCGACGGTGCCGTCGATGTGGCCGACGTCACGGGCTCTTGCGTCCAGGCCGTTGGCGCCGTGGCCAAGGCCCTCGGCGAGGACTTTACCCCCTTTTACGATACCTTTATGCCTCTCGTCAAGGAGCTCTACTCGCACCAAGAGCAGGCCGTGGCTGAGTCCAAGCAACACATGGCAAACCATGGTGCGGGCAAGGTCTCAACCGAGCGCTCGACCTGGAATGAGAAGCAGAGTCACCTGCTGGGTCTCATCATGGAGTGTCTTTCTCTGATGGGCATGGCTGTTGGTGCCTCCAAGTTCATGCCGGACGCCGGCGCGCTGATGGAGTTTGTCCTCCGCTACATGGACTCGGAGTGGGCAAAGGGCGACACGGACCGCAACGCTCAGGTGGCAAGCCTTGCCACCAACATTTGCGTCTGCATGGGCGACTCGGTCGACGAGACTGTGCTCGGAAAGATTATGCCTCGCTTCATTGAGTGGGCCAACAAGTCCCATTACCATGAGGTCGACGAGGCTGAGCTCGAAAAGCTCCAGGAGGAAGACGAGGACGAGGACGAGGATCCTGACCACAGCAAGCAGTACGTCATGACCGAGGAGGGTGTTCTTTGCATTAATACTTTTCTCTTCAAGGACCGTCTCCGCGTCACCGAGCTCATCCACACGCTCGTGGCGGACCTCGGTCTTAAACTCATGCCTTGGGCCGGCGACATTGCCACGCTCTTTATCGAGCTCCTCAACGGCGGCGTGACTTCGCCCGACTTTCAGCTTTACGCTGTCTACGGCATTGGCTGCCTCGTGACGGCTGTGGGCAAGTGGCTCAACCAGCCTGGCACCGAGGTGAACGCCGCGCGTCGCGAATTCTCGCAAACGTTGTTTCAAAAGTCTCTCGAATCGTGCGTGAACAACCTTGTGGACGGCTTCCTCGAGGCTGCCAACGAGGACGAGCAGCGCCAGGAGGAACAGGCCATGGGAAAGGAAATGGATGAGGATGAGGACCAAAGCTCGCTCCTGCTCACCGCTACTGCAAACCAGATTACCGAGATTCTCCGCGCTGGGTTTGAGAGCGGCGGGCTCACGGACTCCAACATTGACCGTATGTGTAATGACAGCTACTCGCGCGAGCGCTTTACGCCTATCTTTGGCGTGCCGCAAAACCAGCTCGAAAACACTATCGCGACCCTCGTGTCCCTCATGCGGAGCTCGTGCGATCGCCCTCGTGGCAAGCCTTGGTGGAAGGATTCGCACAACCACGAAGTGATGGACTCTCTCGCGGAAAGTGTGGGTCTCCTGGTTAAGGCTCACGGCGAGGCTGCGCTGGAGCCCTTTGCGAAGCATGTTCTCCCTATTGCGGATCGCCTGCTTGACGCCCCCATTAGCAAGGACCCTGCTTCCGGCGTGACACCGTCGCTCAAGGCTGTCGGACTCTTCTTTCTCGACGACGTGATTGAGTACGGTGGGCCGCGGGCTGCTGAGCTCGTGAACAAGGCCATGCCGCACTTGCTTCGGCACGCGGACGCCGCCAACAATGGTCTTCGCCAGGCCTCCCTCTTTGGTCTCGGTGTCTGTGTTCAGCACGGTGGTACCTACGTCGACCCGTACATGGAACAAATCGTGCAGGCCCTTGTTAAGGCGATTGAGGCCCAAGGCGCTCGCACCGGTTTCGGCGCTAGTGCTACTGATAATGCGATCTCGGCGCTTCTCAAGTGCATCATCTTTAAGAACGCCACGAGCATCACGGCGAAGTTCCTTACGTACCCCCCGTGCACCTCGGATGCCCTCGAGTCGCGAATTGTGCATTACCGCCTCTACCGCGCTCTCGCGACGCAGAACGCCACCTTTATGCCACATGCGGACCGCATCCGCCAGATCCTGATCGAAGCTTGCAGCAACGATACCGGCCTCAGCACAAAGACTGGTGCTTTTGACGAGGAAACGGCTATTGTCTCGAACGAGACGAGGGCCTGGGTTCACACTAACCTTGGTGGCCCTGCGCCTGGCCAGGCACCAGTGCCACCCTCATGAGACAAGTCAAACTCCTTCACACATAGACACAACTAACAAACATCAAAATTCTACAAGATTATCATACCACAACTTTTGGAAAAGATTGCCATGTATGTGCTGTGCTAATGGGGTGGGTGATCCCGGGGTCTGCTGACTTTCCCCGAAAGGAATGATCTTGTCATATCAAGAGGCTAGCAAGTGCCGGTTGGGAACCACGTTTCCGAAAATAAACGAGACGAGAATGTCAAGTCGATGCAACGTGCAAGTCGAAGTGAACGTAATATCCATCGGCGAACATGACAGCCAATACACACCAGGAGCGTTCTCGGAAATGACGATGCCAGAAACCCAAGAAAATGTGAACTTGAATACTTCAAAGAGAGATTAAATTCCTCAGGAAGACACAGGCATGCACATGCTCGATGTTTTTACGGTCAAATAAGCAGCAGCGAGAAGAGTCCTTTTACAAAGATCAAGTTTCAAACCTTACGGTGATAACGAGTGATAACGACCAATCTATTCGGGAAAGAAGAGCTTTGCGATGGAAGGATCCTCCGCCTTGCTTACTGTAGCCTGAACAACTGCACGCTGCGACTTGGACAGGAACTTGATCGTGGTTGCAAATCGGGGAATAGTTGCGAGCGCACGCAAAATGTTCTGAGCAACATCCATCTCCTTCGGGATGAGCTCGAGATCAATAGCGCTCACCATCTCCATCAGCGTGTCGTCTTCGAGCTCGACGCGAAAAATCTTGGCATATTGAGTCGAAGGAATTGCAGCCAGGTAAGCGGCGCGCTCGCTTGCGGTCAAAGAGCGCCATACACGTTGGAACTCATAGCCAGACGCAGGGACGGAAAAGGCAGGTCTTCCTTTGGCAGAGGTCTTGGCCGCAGCGCGAGCATGCGCGCGCTTGGCCAGCTCCTCTGCTTCAGCCTGCTTTGCACGGCGCTCTTCGATACGCTTCTTTTCGGTGTCCATGCGCTGCAACTTTTGCACCTGGCTTATCTCCGCCTGAACCCGGCTGTTACAGGGTTCAGTCTCAAGAATGCCTTGCAGATCTGTCAGCGCACCCTCGAGATTATGCAAAGCCTTTTTGGCCAGAGCGCGTCGGTAGAGAAGCTTGGCATAAATTTTGTCGCTCTTGCTGGCGCGGTTGAGAGCCTTTGTAGCGGCATCTGCTGCTTGCTGATACTCGTCTTGCTGCAAGCAAACCATGGCAATGTTGGCGAGAACAGAAACATTGGTTCCATCCAGGTCGAGGCATTGTTGGTATTTGCGAAGGGCGCCCTCCAGGTCACCCATTTTAAAAAGATCATTCCCCTTGGCCTTGATCTGCTCCAGAGTCTCTTCGGCGCTCAGCACAGGGGGTTTCACCGGCACTGTTGCTGGGTCAGAAGTGGCTTTGGCGGATGCTACTGGTGCTGCTTTTGCTGTTGCAGATGGTAAAGACGGCGCAGCGGTATTCACATCGATTGAAGACGGCGCGGCAGGAGTGGCAGGGGGGGCAGGGGGGACGGGCGGGGACGATTTCGTGCTAGCGCTTGCGCTGTTGAGCTTTGCCATAAGGGCTGCAATGCGATCGCCGGCCTCGGCGCGCTCTGGTTCGAGTCGAAGAATCTGACACATGTCTTGCAAAGCGTCCTCAAAGCGCCCAAGTTCCTCGAGGGCGACACCACGGCGAAAGAGTGCCTTAATATTGTCCTTTTGGAGCTCAAGAATGCCGTCGCAAATCTGAACAACTTCGTTCCAGCGCTCGAGCTCCTTGTTGCAGACAGCCATATTGCCAAGACAGTTACAGAGATCCTGCTGGGAAGACGCGCGCGACGTCTCAATCCCTTCTTGAGCAGACGCACGAAGGGTTTCGCACGCGCGTGAAAACCATGCGAGAGCGTTGCGAAAATCCTTCTTGGCAAACATTTCCGCGCCACGTCGTTTCGCCTCAACCCAATCGTCGACCTGGGCGGCGGTGTCAATGAGCACGTACTCCTCTTCTGGGGACGGGGGCTCGCTCTCGGACGCTCCGGGCCCTTTTACACTCTCTTGGAGGCTAGACTCGCTCTGCTGCTGCTGCTGCTGCTGCTGCTCATTCTTGCCCTCTTGGGATTTGAGGCCATCATTGACCTTGGCGTTGGCCTCAACGTCGATCTTGGCCTCGCTCTCGTCGTCTTCGGAGTCCGAGTCCGAGTCCGAGTCTTCCGAGTCCGAGTCCTCCATGATCATCAGTTTCTTGAAGGTCTCAGGCTTTTTATTGCCACCCTCACCATCTCGAGCCGGTGCACCGGGACGCTCGGCGCCGATGCCACCAACTTTGTTGTACATTTTGCGAGACTCGGCGAGAAGCCCGTTGAGCTTGGTATTGCGCGGTTCATGCTGGAGTGCCTCTTCAAAGTCGTCGATGGCATCGAGGTATTTGCCGCGGCGATGACGCGCCATGCCGCGACGAATATAGGCTTTGGTGAAACTCGCGTCAATTTCCAGTGCCGCGTCGCAGTCGCGCTCTGCCTCTGCCCATCGCTCGAGTTTGAGAAGTGCCATGGCTCGGTTGGCGAAGGGGCGCGCGTCAGTATGGTGTGGAGGCATGAGAAGCACGCACCGTGAATAGTGGCGTAGAGACGCCTCGAACTCGAGGGCACGGAAACACTCGTTGCCCTTTTCGCGCTCGCGGTCCGCGTGAAAAGTGCGCTGGTCGGCCGACATGTCTTCGAGATTCTCTGGTAATCCCAGTTGCGCACGGCTTCGCTCCGCGCGTTTTTGCCGTTCGTCGATGGCTGCTTGCCTCGCTGCAATCTTCTCCGCCTTGCGCGCGGCTTCAGCCTGGTCTTCTTCGTCGATGCGCTTGAGCTCATTCTCGACATCGTACTTATCCCAGGCGCGAAAGTCGTAGCCCGAGATGCGCTCCTGGCGACGGCGCTCCTCTTCCTTGACTTCATCTGGGGTGCGGTGCGAAATCATCGTTTTGGGGCCGCTTTGGGCCTCGACTTCGGCGCCGCTCGTTCCTCGCACAGGAGGGAGCGAGCGCTCTTTGTGCGGTGCAGGCCTAGTGGAGCTTTCGTTTGCGACATCGAAGATTGCTTCAGGCCCATTTTCGGTTTCAACGCGCGACATCGGCGAGCGGGCGTCGCCGTTTTCTCCCCGGAGAGAGGCATCGCGCTGTGTGATGGACTCTAGAAAACAAGCGAGGTCTGATGTAGCCCGTTGCTTGTCCTGATCCGAGGGCTCCGTGTGCTGTGCCACGTAGAGAGTGCGCTCTTTGGCGGACATGCACTCGACCATTTTCTTTTCACAGGCTCTTTCTAGCTCGTACCAGCGCCCTTCCTTGCCCGACTGCAGGACGCGCAGGATGTCGCGCAATTCGTCGGCGTCCTTGCACTTTTCAATATACCCGTAGTCCAGGTGCTCCACGGGAACGTCCGGAAGCGCCTCTTCGGGCTCTTGCGCGTTTTTTTGGCTCTTGCCAGCGGACTGCGCGAGGGCTTGCATCATCGTTCTGCTCCTTCTCCCGTCCGTTGCTCCGTCGACTCAGGCCGAGGGCCACGCCGGTCTCGTTGGCTCCCGCGAACAGTCGGAGGTCTGACTACCTGCTCCCCAGGTTCGGCTTTCCGTGTCTGCATGCGCTGGCGAGAGGGCTCTGGAACACTCGCGAAGCCCTCCGTCCAAGGCAAGCAAGCAAAGCAAGGGTCCCGTCTTCCGGCCGTTGACGCAGACCGCTCCGAGCTCGCGTCCTCCCTGCTATGCTAATAAAAAGCAGGCGCGCCGCGGCCCAGCTCGCGTATGTGCGTTAGCCCGCTTTCTGCTCGGCGAGCAAAGCAACTGGGCCACATTACAAGGGCCGATCGATGGATGGGAGCGATGGCTAGCGTCCCTTTTTCTGAGTCTTCTTCAAGATGATGGGGAAGCTCGCTCGCGCCTTGGAGAACTTCGGAAGGGACTTGCTGGCGGCCATTTTTGTCTCTTGCCCAGCTCTGCTGTGCTCGCGGGGGCCATGTGCAAAAGCAAGCAAAAGCAAATCACCACCGCGATGCGATGTGCTGCAATGCGATGTGCTGCAATGCGATGTGATGTGATGCGATGCGATGCGATGCGATGCGATGCGCATGACGAGGGCACGAGGGCCCGTCTTGCGGCCGCTCCGGTAGTGCGACTTATAACAATAGCTGAGGTCGACCTGAGCTTGGTGACACGCCTGGTACGTACGTACGTACGTACGTACACGGGCTGAGCGGACTGACAAAGAGCGCACCTGGTACGATATCGCGGCAGTACTGACGCACAGAGTCGAGTCGAGTCGAGTCGAATTGACAGTGAGTTGCAGATTACAAACTCCATTACACGGGATCTTGGCTCGAGACGGCGGCGACGAGCAGCAGCAGGCAGCGGAGAAGAGCAGCAAGAAGGGAGCGGCGCAGCAGGAGCTGCTGCCTCAACGTCGGGACGCACGCACGTTGCGGAGAGGATGTCCAAGTACGCGTTGAAGCAGGGTGTGGCGATTGTGACGGCGAGCAACCCGCCCGTGAACGGGTTGAGCCGCGCAGTGCGCCAGGGTCTCGTGCAAGGGCTCAAGCAAGCGCAGCAAGATGGCGCCAAGTCGGTGGTGATTCTGGGCGAGGGTGCAACCTTCCCCGCGGGTGCCGACATCAAAGAGTTCGCCAGCGGCGCCTGGAACGATGATCCAGACCTGAATCAGGTCTTTGCGCAGCTCGACGCCTCCGACATCCCCGTTGTGGCCGCCATTCATGGCAATGCGCTCGGTGGGGGCCTCGAGACCGCGCTCTCGTGCAACTACCGCGTGGCGCTCTCGAGCGCCAAGGTCGGACTTCCCGAGGTCCACCTCGGAATCCTGCCCGGAGCTGGTGGAACTCAGCGTCTTCCACGCGTAGTCGGTGTCGAGCAGGCGCTCGAATTGATTGGAACCGGCAAGCCCATCGGGGCGTCGGCAGCGCACAAGCTCGGGATCGTCGACGAAATTATCGAGGGTAAGACGGCAGACGATCTTTTGGCGGGCGCCATCAAGTTCGCCGAGTCCGTTTCTGACAAGAAACCCGTGCCGCGCATCTCGGAGCGCACCGTCGAACCTGTGGACGACGACGTCTACTCCAGCGCGCGCGTCAAGTTCGCCAAAATCGCGCGCGGCCAGGAGGCGCCCCAAAAGATTGTTGATGCCGTGCGTGCAGCCGTAGAGAGCGCACGCTTCGACGTCGGTCTCAAGGAGGAGGCCCGCCTTTTTCAGGAACTCATGGATGGCTCACAATCCAAGGCCATGCAGTACATGTTCTTTGCCGAGCGGTCCTGCAACAAGGTTCCCGGCATTGACAGCAAAAAGGCTCTCGAGGTGAAGCACGTCGGTGTTATTGGCGGCGGAACCATGGGCCGTGGCATTGCCATGTGCTTTGCCAATAAAGGCATTCGCGTGACACTTTCCGAGACTTCAGAGGAGGCCCTGCAGGGCGCCAAGGACGCGATTGAAGGCCTTTACAAGAAAAGCTCGGCCTTTCGCTCGGGCCGCATGTCTGAAGCAGATGTCGCGGCGCGTATGGAGCTCATCGAAGGTACGACAGACCCCGAGTACAAGGCACTTGCAGAGTGCGACGCAGTGGTTGAGGCCGTCTTTGAGAACCTCGACCTCAAGAAGAAGATCTTTGGCCAGCTGGGTAAGATCTGCAAAGAATCCGCACTCCTCGCTTCGAACACATCGTATCTGGACATTGATGAGATTGCACAAGCCTCCGGCCGCCCGGAAATGTTCTTGGGAATGCACTTTTTCAGTCCTGCCAACGTGATGCCGGCTCTTGAGAACGTCCGCGGTTCCGCCTCGAGCGAAGTGGCCATCGCGACTGCTATGAGCATGGGCAAGCGTATTGGAAAGACGACCATGTTGGCCGGCAACTGCTTTGGTTTCATCGGCAACCGCATGTTTGAGCCTTACACGCAGGCGGCCATTGGCCTCGTCGAGGAAGGAGCTCTGCCCTCGCAGGTGGATCGCGTTCTTGGCCCGCAGCCGGGAATGTTCGGTATGGCCATGGGCCCGCTCGCCGTTCTCGATCTTGCTGGCAACGACATTGGTCAGCGCATTCGCGCCGAGTCGTATTACCCCCACACTGCCGAAAATGTCAAGGGCGCCCGCGGTGCTACGTGGATGAAGTTGGCCGATGGTCTCTGCGACATGGGCCGTCTTGGACAAAAGACTGGCGCGGGATGGTACAAGTATGAGGGTCGCTCTGCCTCGGACGACGAGGCGGTCAACAAGCTCTGTGACGAGCATCGCGAAAATTTTGGAATTCCCAAACGATCGAACATTTCGGACCAGGAGATTCTTGAGCGCGTCCTTTACCCGATGATTAATGAGGGCTTTCGCATCCTTGAAGAGGATATTGCCTCGCGGCCTTCGGACATTGACGTACTCTATAATGCAGGCTATGGTTTCCCGCGTTACCGTGGTGGCCCAATGTTCTACGCTGACCTCGTCGGTCTCGATACCGTGCGAGACGGTCTTTTGCGGATCCACGATGCCAACCCGGAGCTCCCGCATTGGCATTTTCAGCCTGCTCAGCTTCTCGAAGATCTTGTGGCCTCCAGGACCACTCTTGCGGAGCATTGGATTCAGCGTCTCAAGTCCGCCAAATAGGTCTAGGTAGTCTAGAAGAAAAATCTGAAAAGGAAAAAATAATGCACTGCTCTTCACTTATTTAAGCTTTTTGTCGTCAAGTCGTTCTCACTGAAAAATAGATGATGCTTTCGTTGTGCGTGCTATGCCAGACAAGAAAAGCGATATTTTCTTCAACAGCTAGTAGTCGAGGTGGAAATGCAAGCAAAGAACGTCGGTAGTGAAAGAGAGCTTGTGATACTCGCCACCATTGCCACTGCTAATCACAATTAGGCATTTGATCCTAGCCTGTCACTGTCACGGTGTCATGACAACAACATTTACATTTGGGTGATGCAAATTAAACACTAAAAAAAAAAAAACATCAACTTGCATCGACTTGCATCGAAAGAAGAGAGAGAGAGAGAGAGCCAGCAAGGTAGCTTGCGCGCTCGGGCGCCCAAGAGCGAAAGAGTCTCGACAGGCCCTGGCCATCGCGCCGCCTTGATTCGCCTGACTTACTGCTAGGTCGAGGCACAAAAGGCAAACGTGATTGAGGTGCTGAGCCGGCTGAGGAGAGCGCCACGCGTGGTCCCGACCTGCCGTAGACCGCCGCCATGAACCCCACGTGGAACTCGCTAACGCTGCTGCTGACGAGCACAGTGTTACTGCTCGTGACCTGGATGGCGGCGACGCAGCGGCTCGCGGGCGTGGGCAGCAGCGATGACCCGCTGTTGGCGATGCTCGTTAATTTTGTTGGTGTCCTCTTGGCTTTGAGTGGCGTGCTCCTCTTCACGGTCATTACGGTCATCACTGACACGGTCTCCCGAGCGTGGTGCACCTGCCATGGTTTCGTCCTCTTGTTCTTTACGCTCATGAGTGGCACTTTGCTCCTCTTGCTTGCGATGTCAACATGGTCACTCCTCTATCGAGGCGTGCGGCTTGAGTCGCAGGTTTGTGGCGTGCGGCGGGCTGCAGCACTTGCTGCAGGAATAGCCCTCGGGCCCACGCTCCTGAGCGCCATTGTGGGCGAATTCGAGCAGCGTACGCTCTTTTGCTTCATGTACAAGCCGCCTGTGGCTGCGCTCATCCTCTTTGAGGTCCCCATGCTTTTACTCGCCGTGCTCAGCACCTTCTTTTCCGTCTGGACAGCCATGATCATCCTCTTGCGCCGCCAGTCGCTCACGCCACCATCCCTCTTCCCCGCAAGCTTTCAGACGGCTGAATCTGTTGCTAAATTAGACTCGGATGAAACTCCCTCCGAACCTGGGGTTCTCTCACGACGCTCGCAAGAGGCGGTGAGCGAAGCGGACGTCACCACGCAAAGCAAGGGAAAGTTATCCTCGAGTTTTGATGAGGATGACGAAGGCGAGTTTCGTTTTTTGCATGCGCCCGATTACGAACATGCAATGCACAAGGCGCTTGGCAAGTTCCAGTTTCAGACCAAGCTCGTCACCATGCTCGTCGTCTTGTCACTCTCAGGTTTGGTCGGTATCATTATTGAAATGATTGACTCAGCCAACTGGGCCGGTCAGCACTTTGATGATGGCACCTACTATCAGGGACAGAGTGCATCACACGTCGCCTCGGCGGCCAAAAGCAGTGCCGTTGCTGCAACGTCCGGCTCTGGCCCCGGCCCCGCGTCTACTGCGCAAGAGCCAGCGGTGGTTTCTGCGCAGTCTGCCGCGAACATGAATGAAAGTTTTCACGAGTCCGAAACGGGTTGGGCCATCGTGTATCTGTCCATGTGCGGTGCCCTAGTATTTGCTCTCTTGGCCACAGGGCCCGGACTCTGGGAGGTACGTAGCCACTATTGGTGAACAAAGGAGTTTCTCACCCACGCGCGCGCCACAAAAAAACACATGCACGACGACGACGACGATATCAAGAACAACAACAACAACACCAATAATGTCAAGAACGACAACTACAGAGTACCTGCTGCGAACAGTGGACGCTGGTCTTTCAGTGTTTATTTATGCTTCAGAACATATGCATGCACACGTGACTTTAAGGAGAGGACATCTCGCCACAGTTTTAACTCGTGTCTGCAAGGCATCCTGCCCTGTCATAAATTTGTCGGAAACGCTATGCTACGCTACGAGAGACTTCCTCCTCCTCCTCCTCCTCCTCTTCGCACAAAGAGTGGCCGTGTCCAAGACATGTAGCCCGTGTGGGGGTTCGAATAAAAGGTATACCCGGCATTGTCGCGGTGCACCGCAAATATCTGATCTGCCAGCGCGCGCGCTTGCGACTGTGCGGCAACAGTTCGCGCGAAATCCTGAAGTTTGCGCGCGGCAGACGTTTCGTCAAGATCGTTGGCGGGTGTATCCCGATCAAGTACAGATGCGCTGCCTTGCGTCACGCGCCGGACCGAGGCAGCAAAGCGCCGAACCATGGCATAAGTGGGGTCATCTGCGTCCGCCGTCTCTCCCTGAACCCGAGCAAGTGGGCCCGGGCGCCCCGGAGGCGCAACTTCGAGCGCCCGAAATTGCTCAGGGCGCTCAAAGATGCGACGGCCTCGCGAGAGGTGAAAGTCTTTGACAATTTGCGCCACCTGGTGTCGCTGTCGCGGGCGATGGCCTTGGGTGAGTACGGCCGCTGAAGACGACGAAACGACCGGCTCTGACGCGGCCGGCGATGCAGATGACGCGGAAGGCGAAGTTGATGTTGAGGCAAGTCCTTCCGGATGCAGCGACTGTGCTTGACTTTGGTGAAGCTGCTCAGCAATGCTTTGACTTGCATTTCCCGTGCGCACGGAGAGGGTCTCTTCGGCCTCAAACGGCGCGTGATACTCTGCGGCAACGCTCGCCGAGTCCTCGATGCCCATGTCCCAATTTGGCACCTGGGCCTCGTGCTGGTTAGAAACGGGCTCGAAATCATGCATGCATGGGACTTCATCCTTGCGCATGTCGGCGGCAAGCACGCCAGACAGGTGTTGCATGAAGTCGATTTGGCATCGACGCAGGGCATCGAAAGGTTCGCGAAGAATTTGTGCGCGATTTTCGTGAAGATCCTGAAGGTCACCCACGAGATTCCGGAACGTGGACTCAAACGTGTTGGCCAGAACGCCAAGCTCATGTTCCGCTGCCTTGAGTCTGACTGGGTTGCACTTTCGATCGACGCGCAATTTGCCAAGTTTCTTCCGCTGCTCCCGATAGGCTCGACGATGGGTTGCAATGTCGCGGGCCCGAACCTTGATGGCCTGGAAAAAGGCAAGGCGATCTCCCATGGGACCTAATAGATGTTTGCGCACAGACTCGTTGACCACATCTTCGCAGGCCATTCCATCGCGCATACAGAGCGCGTCGTGCTCAAGCCGCTGGATCTTCGCGTCTTCCTCCATCGAACTGCAGAAAGAGAGCACGTCGGCGGTCATCTGATCGACGCCCTCCTGCATAAGCGAGCTCACTTCAAGAAAGGCTGTGCAGGTCTTCCAGTATTTCTGCAATGATGCCTCCATGATGAGAAAGGCATCATAGAGCTGTTTATATTGGCGCTCTTGGTCCTTGTCCGGGCCGCAACGGCCGTCCATAGATCTGCCGTCGTCAAAGTCGCCGCTTCTCATGGATTGTGCATCATCGCCGCCAAATTGGGAGGCAGCTCCGGACAAGCTTCGATTCGACGGGAGCGCGAGCCCTGCTCGTTCTCCCCATAGAGCGGTCGCGACCTCGTCTTCGTCACGATCGCTGCCGATCAGCCTACGAATTAAGGCCGCCATCGTACGCTTCCGTCGCGGCGCGCCACTTTTCTTAAAGCAACGTTTTGGTTGTTGCTGGTGCTACACGTTCGTTGTGTCCGGCACTGGCACGGAACCCTGGAGAGTATCAACTACGCGCGCCGACGGTAATCCCTAGGAATGTGTGAATGAGGGAGAGAGAGAGAGAGAGAGAGGGAGGAGGGGGGGTGCTGCGCACAGCTTGAGCTGCAAGAGGAAAACTTGTTGTTTTCTTCTTTTCGTTTTCTCTTTTTTCCAAGGAGAGAAGAAGTTCGCGAGATAGCCTCAAGAGCCAACACTTCGATAAATATATAATCAAAGTGCTGTCTGACCGACTGACTGTCTGACTGACTCATAAATGATGTCTATCTGGTTTGATCTCATGTTCAATTCTTTTCTTTTTTTTCTTTTCTTTTCTTCGTCATTCATTACGCTTTCTTTTTTTCTTGTTCCATACCTTTGAACGATCGCGTCCAACGACGAAATCTGTTTCCTATTCTCCCACTCTCTCACTCATCAACTCCAACCGGAGACTCTGGCCTCCGCGCGACTCGCTCCACTCTCGACTTGAATTCAACCGGCCCCTCTCCGCGCCAACGGCTAAAAAATTAGCGCCCTCTACGGTCCCCAATCACAAGTCTAGGATATCCGCTCTCACCACGGCGCCGGGGATTACGGGCGAGGATATCCGCGTTCGCGCGGATATCCTCGCCGAGGTGGATGAAGCTTCGCCGCCGGCGGCAACGGCGGATACTCTGCGCGCGGGCGCGGCAGACCCGCGAGACCGCCCGCGAGACCGCCCGCGAGACCGCCGCGCGCGCCGCGCAGCCGCAGCGAGCGAGCGAGCGAGCGAGAGCGCGCCCGCACGAACTCCTCCGGGCGCGCCGCTGGCTCCTGCGAGCCGCCGCGCCGTCGATCGCACGGGTTGCCGGGCAGGCCGAGGTCGAGGGACCCAGCGAGCGAAGTTCGCTAGACAGACAGGCAGACAGAGAGGCGGGCAAGCACCGCCGTGAGCGCGTTGCGAAGCAGGTGCAGCACGAGCAGCAGCACGAGCAGCAGCAGCAGCAGCAGCAGCAGAAAGGAGAGTCTCAGCAGCGGCGAAAGTCAAAATGAACTCGGTCACTGGCCTTCTGGGCCTCTTAGACGAGGAGGACGAAAAGCTCCAGGCGTACGCGCTGGAAAAGCTGCTGAGTGTCCTCGATGAGCACTGGGCAGAGGTTGCTGACACACTCGACACAATCGAGGCCCTCTCCGAGGACGAGTCCTTTCCGCACCAAGAGCTAGCCGCCTTTGTCTCGAGCAAGTGCTTTTACCATCTCGAAGAGTACGACGACGCCCTTCGCCTCGCGCTTTCCGCAGGGGACCTCTTCGATGTCGGTTCTGCTGGTGAGTACGAAGTGACCATCGTGGGCAAATGCATCGAGCAATACATTGCTCTTCGCAGCGAGGAAGCTGAGGTGGACCCCAAGCTGGAGCGCATCGTCGAGGGCATGTTTGAAAAGTGCTACTCACTGGGGAACTTTCGCCAGGCCCTGGGCATCGCTCTGGAGGCCAACCGTCTCGACAAGGTCGAGGACGCCCTTGTTCGCTCGGGCGATGAGCTTCCGGAAATGCTCTCGCACTGCATGCAAGTGTGCCAACGGCACGTGTCGAGCCGCTCGTTCCGCCGTGAAGTCTTTAGCACGCTGGTTCGCCTCTACGAGGAACAACGCGACTCTTGTAAGTACATCGAGCTCGCAACCTGCCTCCACTACCTTGGGGAGGTGGCCAAGTATGCGTCCCTCATCATGAAGCTCATCGAACAGGATGACGACGAGTACCTCACGGCTTACCAGGCTGTCTTTGATCTTATGGAACTTCAAGATCAACGATTCGTGGGGGAACTCTTGGCAGCCCTGCCGAAGCCGGAAGGGTCCAAGTCGTCTGCGGACCTTCCTGACGGCGACGAGCGGCGCCTTCTCACCGTGCGGGAAATTCTCGGCGAAGGCATCAGTACCGCCATGTACTTGGACTTTCTTTACAAGAACAACAAGACCGATGCTCTAGGCCTGCGCCTGCTCAAGCAGTCTGTAGAGCAGGGACGCAAGAATTCGGTCCTGCATAATGCCACCATTGTTGCGCATAGCTATCTGCAAGCAGGCACGACTGTGGATTCTTTTGTGCGCAACAACCTTGAGTGGCTTGGTCGCGCCACAAACTGGGCTAAATTCACCGCCACCGCAAGTCTGGGCGTCATTCACAAGGGCAATGTCAAGCCCAGCATGGACCTTTTGCAGCCTTACCTCCCCAGCGACCTGGGCACCGGCGCTTCGCAGAGCCCTTATTCCGAGGGCGGCGCCCTTTATGCTCTCGGCCTCATTCATGCCGGTGAGGGCGCCACCAACGAGAACGGGTCAAGCGCGCTCGAGTACTTGACGACGGCCCTTGATGGCGCTGGCAACCAGGAGAACGAGACTGCGCGCGAAGCACTGCAGCATGGCGCCTGTCTCGGCGTCGGTCTCGTCGCCATGGCTTCGGGGGACGCCGGACTGGCAGAGAAACTACAGAACGTGGTGTACAACGATAATGCCGTGGCTGGCGAGGGTGCTGCGCTCTCCATGGGTATGGTGATGTTGGGTGGCGGCTCCAAACATGCTGACGTCGTGGCCGATATTCTCGGGTACGCTCACGACACGCAGCACGAAAAGATTATTCGCGGCCTCGGCCTCGCGGTGGCAATGGTCATGTACGGCCAGGAAGAGGCCGCCGATGCGCTCATCGAGCAGCTTTGCCGCGACAAGGACCCCATCCTCCGCTACGGTGGCATGTACACGGTCGGTCTTGCGTACGCGGGCACAGCAAACAACGCCGCGATTCGGCGCCTCTTGCACGTGGCTGTCTCGGACGTGGCCGACGACGTGCGTCGCGCCGCGGTGACTTCCCTTGGTTTTGTCATGCTCAACGTGCCAGAGCGCATTCCGGAGCTCATCGCCCTTCTTTCTGAGAGCTACAACCCGCACGTGCGCTATGGCGCGTGCATGGCCCTGGCGATTGGATGCTCGCACATGGATGATCCTACCGAGGCGCTGAATCTGCTCGATCACCTCAAGGATGACAAGGTTGATTTCGTCAAGCAGGGCGCTCTCCTTGCGTGCGCCATGCTGCTCATGCAGCAAAACCCGGAGACGAATAACAAGGCCAAAATTTTGCGCCATAAGCTTTCGCAGACAATCGGCGACGCCAAGCATTCGCCGACGATGACGCGAATGGGCGCCATTTTGGCCACGGGTCTCATCGACGCAGGCGGCCGCAATGTCAAGGTGGAGCTCAAATCCCGCACAGGCTTCACTAAGCCGCCTGCCGTGGTTGGTATGGTGCTGTGGACCCAGTACTGGTATTGGTACCCCATGCTGCACATGATCTCGCTCACACTTACCCCGACGGCGCTTATTGGTGTCAACTGGCAGCTCGACATGCCCACCAACTTTGAAGTTGACTGCTACGAGGACCTCAAGTTCTTCGACTACCCGAAGCCAATGCAGGAGAAGAAGGAGAAGAAACAGGTGCGCGTTAAGACAGCTGTTCTCTCCATGACGGCCAAGGCCAAGGCACGCGAGGCGCTTAAGCGCAAGGACACCGGCCTCGACGCCATGGAGGAGGACGAGGACGATGACACCAAGAAGAAGACCAAGAGCAAGAAGAGCACTAGCCCGGAACATGAGGCTCCCGTGACGAAGCTCACGAATCCTCTTCGCGTGACAGCACAACAGAGCAAGTACATTCGCTTCAAGACTGACGACAGGCAGCGCTACGTCCCAGTGTACCCAATGGACCACCCCATGGGTATCTTTGTCTTGCGAGATCGTCAGCCGGGCGAAGATGAAGATGTCATGAAAGTCGCAGTGCCTCCCACGGGCGCGGCGATGGGCGCAGATGACGATGAGGATAGCGCCGAGCCACCAGCGCCCTTTGAGTGGACCGAGCCCAGCCACCGCAACTAAGTTCGAACTGTGTTGCGCCTTGAGCGTTCTCGAATCGAATCGAATCGAATCGAATCGAATCGTCTCATGGGACCAGGCCAGAAATTACCCGCGCGCGAAGGATCACTTTCTGCTCGTATCCTCACATCTTGGCGGTTGTCGCGAGAGGTGCTTTGCCTTGCTTGCTGCCCATGAGCAGCCCCCCACCCATCATCATCCATCTCATCAATCTGACCTCACTTCGCTTAACTAACCCCTTTCCTTTCCTTTTCCTCCCAACCAATCCCAACCCCAACCCCTCTCCCACATAATACAATTCTTTTGCCCCCTTTTTCGTGATTACTCGATTTATGTTGCTCATTGAAGTTCGACCAAACTAGTTGTGTCTAGCCACCATTATCACGACTCCGATTCTGGAGGCAAGTTATGAACTAACACGCAGCAAGCAGCTGGACGCTAGCCAGCGCAACATCGGAAATCCTGCGCATCATGTTTGATGCTGGAGGTACCAGCGCCCGACTAACAAAGGACGCTTGTTGGGTAGTGGTCGTGGGGAACGCACTAAACCGCCTTCTTGATTGCCGATAGCGATCAACTGTTGTTGTTGCTGTTGTTGCTGCTGCTGTTGTTGCTGCTGCTGTTGCTACTCGCAGCGGTGCTGATCTCTGATTTTCTGGAGTAGATATTCCATCTGCGCACAATCGTGGTATTGGAAAGCCAGCCACACATGGCGGTGGAAAGAGTAATTGGCTCTGGCAACAAGCTCTCGACTATTTTCCTCCTACATTACTGCTCTGAGAGTACAATTCCTTAATTTGCCGTTGCTGTTGCAGTGCTCGTTTTAGAGTTCTCTTCATCCTCATGAGGAGCGTAATAAGGCGACTGACAGTGAGCGAGCGCACCATAGGGACGTTATTGATGTGTCTCGCATTCGTGTCAAACATGACTCCGAGTCCGGTCGAAAGTCCGAGTTGGAGTCCGAGTCGTCTCGAAGTGTAACGCCTCTTTGGCCTTGAGTAAATAAAAAAAAAAGCAAGCATTTTCGTGCGTCTGACGAGTCTGCGTCTGGCAAGGCTGCGTCATGGCATGAAAAGCGGTGGTTGTTTGAATGACACGTGGTTGAAGACGGCGTGCGCAGTGATCTCTGTTGAGAAAGGAAGTGGTCTGACAACGGAGAATAGACCCGGACCAGCGGGCGGAGGCGCCTATGAAAGTCGGACTTGCAGCAAAAGACTCTGCGCCGCCACGTGAACCCACGCCGGCATTGATGCCCCACGAAAGCTACCAAAGCGTGAGATCGCCAGGATTCATTGCAGATGAGCGACTCGAGGGTACTCATCAATATGTAGACAACGAAAAAGAACAACGACAAGAAGAACTACGACAAGAAGAACTACAACAGCAAGTACTAGAAGGAGAAGGAGAAGAAGATGCAGAAGAAGGCCCAATGCTCGACGCAGAGGCGCTTCGCACAGCAGACGCAATCGACAGTCTCTTACAGGAGGCAATGTCTGTGCGGTCCGAAGCAGTGAAGCGATACAAACAGGCGATCCTGGAAAAAGACACGTATGAACATGCTCAAATGTACAATAGTTTACACAAGCTACCGAGGGAAAAGATTGCCATGTACACTCAAATTTGTAAGTTCCGAAGAGAAGCCGCCACGGCTCGCGATCAAGCGCAAAAGTCCTCCAAGCTCTTCGCCTTGGAAAGAAAACAGTTTCGTGAAGCGCAAGACGCGTTGCGTCAGCGCGCAGAACGTGCCGAAGCAAGCGCTGAAGAGGCTCAGGCTCAGGCAGGTGAGCTGCGGCAGCACCTTGCGCGTGAAGAGAACCGAGCAGCTGCTCTCGAGGCTCGGCTCAAGGACGACCTCGTCCGGGAGACAGCCCAACGTGAGCGTCTCGAGAGTAAGTTGCGGCGCAACCTCGAAGGACAGCGGATATCATTCGAACTTCAAATTGCCAAGCTCAAATCGGAAAAGGATGAACTTGAACTTATGGTTGACCACTTTCGTGGTCAGGCTCAAGCGAACATGCTGTCTGTCGTCGAGATGAAAATCGGGCTTCAGGGCGTCCCGCAATCAACAAACAATGTGACTCATCAAGTCCCGAAACGGCACGGTGAGTCTTGGCATGATGAGCATTGGAGAGAAGCCTACGTTCGAATACCTGGCGCAAAAGATGTACCAAAAGCAAAGTGCATGAGCCAGAAAACGCGCACCGATGGCAGAGCAGACCCTGATTTTCCATCACGGCGGAGAGAGAACACATGTTCAATGCCGTAAAACTGAAAAGTGACCGGACGTGATTCGACCGAGTCTGATGGAAGCTGGATCTTTTTTGCTCCGAAGCTCTGCCAACTCGACAATGGGGCCACGCCAAAGTGCCAACTGGGCAAGAGATCTTGATTGCACGTACGCGAAAAGCAACCACACGTTCTCGAGATTTTCATTGGATTGTTTGTATCGATATCCAAGAATAGCGGAGCAGACGCATATATTGCCCGCTGCAACGACCATAAGATCTCGATATCTTTTGATGCTTCGAAGAAGGAGCATCCCCGTCTCCGATTTCGCCGAGGCACCATCGTTCATGCTGAGAATCATTCGTATGCTTGAGAGGAATACCTGGAAGGAAACAGCCAGAACAATTTCGGCGGCGGTGAGCAGCCAAATGTTGATCCTTGTGTTTTGATTATAGCCCAGAATATCGTCACTATTCAGCGCGCTGGTGCCGAACAGCCTCGCCATGACCATAAGTGAGCTGACGGTGTCCGCCACGGAGTCCACCCAAGCTGCTAACCTTGAATGCACAAGGACAAAGTGCTCGAGCTGCTCTGCGCTATTATCTACGAGCTCGTGGGCTTCTTGTGCGAGTTCGAGGATGACTGTTCGCGCGCAGTTGACGCATGATATACATATAAAGGCAAATGATATTGCGCCGATTGCAGATTCATTGACGGTGACGATCCTCATTATGTCATATACCGCGTGAGATACTGCGGCAGCGAAGAAAATGAAACCGAGCTTTCGATCTCTCGGAAACGCCAACGCGAAACGGATTGCCCAGGCCGCAATGTAGCAACTCCCGAGAAGGTGCACGCATGAAAACACTTGCTGAAACAACATGGGAACAGGGCATGCTAGAGGAGGATTGATATAGTGCATGTCGTCACGCGTCCATTGACCATTGCAAGCGCAAATGAATCGCTCCGACACGTTATGCCAAACGCAAGTTCCGTGTCCTCCGGCCTCGCATGCTTCTGAGCAGTTCCCGATGGCAATGCTATGAAAGTGGACGTCGGTCATCTTGTCAGCTGCTCTCGCCGCGGTATTTTTGCGTTCCTGCAACGATGAGTGTCACGGCTGCTTTCGATGCAGGAGCAAACTTTCTTTTTCAATTGGCTGAGTGAAGGCGGGTGCAACGAGGCCCATAACGAGTTTGGCGGTCTGTTTCCTCTTTCACTCACTCACTCACTCACTCACTCACTCTACATCTCTCTTTGCATCTGACACTGTCAAGTCTTTGACTTTAGCCGTGATGATAATGCTTCCTGGCTTGCTGGTGCTCAGGCCTTTGCTAGCAGCCTGAGTAGTATACCGTAAAGTGTTCTTAAAAGTAGTAACTGTACACTTCAAATGCCACCACCACCAATGAATTCAACGGTCCCTTTCAATTCCAACTCACCAGTTGCCTGGCTGTTTCAATCTATGAGAGTCCGAGCCCGAGCGAGTCTTCATCCCCGTCTGATACATCTTTGGTCTCCCGCCGCCGCTTTCCCCGTCGCCCACTGACTGACGCGTGGGACCGTGGTTTGTTCGTCTGGGTCCCTAAGCAAGCCAACGGCTTTTCTCTAATTTTTTTCTTCGTTCCAACAAAGCGAATCGGAGAGATCCTTTCTTCTTTCCTTCTGTGCCACGAGTTTAACCAGGGCTTATCTCCTTATACTACCAGTAAAAAAGTAGGCCTAAACCCGTTTCTTTTTAATCATTTTCATCGGATTGTGCGTTATGCGTTCACTAATTAACCGCCAGCATTGCAGCTCAATGCGGTAGCACTGATGTTGTTGTCTCGGATTTTTTGAGCGCATTATTTGGGCTTTGTTTGACCTTGGATGGAACAGAGGCTGTACGTTTCAATGGCCTGGTTTCCTTGAATGTGGCCAATCTTACGGCGAAGGAACGTGACATCCACAAATCGCCAAAAGTACCGATCTGCGCCATTTGGAAAGCAATCCAGGCGTAGTCGCTCTCTTGACTCTTTAAAATGTACACCGTGTAAAGAAATGCCGAGGTCGTCAATAAAAACGTGGCCACAAAGAGAATAACATTGCGAATCTCCTCAAGGCTATCGAGCAGGAAGTCCTCATTCTTACTATTCGGAACGCTACTCTTGGAGGAAACAATGCCTTGCATCTGTGCAAAAAAAACCTGTAAAGTTCCAAGTATGACAACGTACGCAATGCATGTAGCACCTGCAGAACTGACTGTGTTGTAATTAAATGCATCCCAATCTTCGATCTGAATTGCTGCAACACAATAAAGCCTCGAGATCCAAACAAGAAACAAAGTCGAATCGACGGCACTATTTGTCCATGCCATAATTCGAGACCGCACGAGAATGAGAGGCTTAAGCCTTTCGGGATCTCTTTCTAGGAGATGATACGCTTCGCTTGCTAGCTCGCGTATAATGACTCGTGTCATGTGCAATGACATCATTGTCACACTGGCGAAGCCTAGGGTTGACCATGCCGATGGTGCAAAGGTGAATAACTTTGTGATGTCATAGCTTGCATGGATCAAAGCGGACACGAGAATCTGCAGACTAAATTTACGCGTCGACGGGTTTGATATTGCCATACGGATGGCCCAAACGGCGACGTAGCAGCTCCCGATGAGCAGCGCGCTGGAGGAAATTAGCGGTATTGCAAGTGGGACCGGGCAGCTTGGCTGACTATTGACAATATGCGTGTCATCACTCGTCCAGCCACTGTCGCACACGCACGAAAAGAGTGAGGAGCCTTCTTCTTGGAAACATGTCCCATGCCCTGATACTTCGCAATGTTCTGTGCAGTTTGCAGCTACAGCTCCGTGCAGATGGTGGTCGCCCATGCTCTCGTGGCCGCCGTCACCTGGCCTGCAGGCGCACGCCGCCACCGCGAGCAGGCGGAGTTTGCCTTTGCCTGTTTGCCTATAGGTTGTGATACGGGCGCAGAAGATGAATGAATGAATGACTGCACACTCGGTAACAATCGCTTTAAAAAAATACACTTTGAACCGACATCAGAATGGCTCGCTAGCTTTTCTTGTGCACAATTTAGGGGAACGCGGGACCAAGACGCTCGGTTTCCAGCACATCGACTGACTCAGACGAGGGCAAACAAATGTCGTTATTTCCTTGCGCATCCATACATTCACGCTCATCTTGGGACTCAAACTCAGAGGCACCGAGTCTTCGCCACGGTCACAGAGAGTCGCATAGGTCCGAACGGCGTCACATTCAAGGTCAAGGAAGTGAGGTAGCTTCAAATTCAACGAAATTCTGCAGTGCCAGTCAGTGCCACAGCAGTGACTGAAACGGCTATAATTTCTTTTTAAACCCTGATTTTTTTTCTAATTTGGGCGAGGATCGGATTAGGTCAAGTCAGGCGCTTGAGACTGGGACACCTGGTCCGGAAATAGTTTCAATGATGAGGAAGTGCTGTGCGAGACGACAATGGGCCCGAGAGCTTGAAAACTGTCTTGACGTTTGGGAATCGTAGTCGTCCCCTCAAAGGCAAGGGCTGTCGAACCGTGTGTGGGATCTGGGACCACGGCGGCCCTAATGAGTTTGCTTTGGAATCTCCAAAGTGCCGCCAATCCAAAGACCGTGCCGCCTTGCGCGACCCAAAAGACGACCCAAATGTAGGCCGCGGCATCATGATCAAGGGCATACAACACCAGCCCCGCGATATTAACTAGAATTGACACCGAGCCCAGGAACGTCACAATGTTCCTGACGAGTTGTAGACATGAGAGCAAACCATCAAGCTTGAAATTCAAAGATGCCAGCGACGCAGTAGTTAGACTCTGACCCGAGACATTGGTGTCTGGATTAAGCAGCTGATGAAGCTTTCTTGAGAAGAGGAAGATTGCCGGGAAGAAACCGAGCAGGCCGAGGGAGAGGCCTAATAGCGCAAACATACTGCCTGCATTGAATCCGTCAATATCCCCAGCGGCGAATCTCCAATGTCCAAACATGCGCGCTCCGACCTGAATAAACATGGACAAGAGCATCGAGCTTGTACTCCATAAGACAACCATCGTATAGTTGGAAAGAAGAGCCTTGTGTTTCTTGGGATACTTTCGTAGAATTTCTACGACCGAAGCGGCCGTTTGCAACGCAAATGCTCTCAAAAGTTCGAGAAGAGCGACGTTGAACGCCAAATAAAGAAGAGTTGTGAGGAGTGACGTCTGCAGGGAGAATAATCGGATCACGTCATAGCCGAGGTGCGCGAGAGATGCAATACACAGGCGCAACGGAATCGCTATCGATCGATGGCTTCTCCCAAATTGGTACAACAGCCAAATACTGAGCAGAAACAGCGTTCCAGACCCAGCAGAGCAGACGCAGAAGAATATTCGTGCAAAGAGTACAGACAATGGACACCTTGCGGATTCAATCGAGACATTGGTCGTGTCACGTGTCCATGCATAGTCACACAAGCATGTATCACCATGATAGAAAGAGCTGTTGATAGCGCTCTCGACGCATGTTCCGCGATTGGCCTCTTCGCAGTGGACAATGCAATCAGCAATCATAGTCAACGAGCGTGCGGCACTCGAGGTCCAGCCGGCGTGGGCCGGACGGACACCCAACGCGGCCCTTCTGCGAGCTTTTCTCTGCGTTGCGTCGCAGCCTACGGGAGATAGACTGTTTGCCACTCGGATTAGACAGCGGGTGCTGTCTTGCTTTCGTGTGAATGCGTGAGCACCTTTTCGCCAGTGCTGGCATCCGCCACTTCGCTGCTATATGATCACGGTAGAATCGAGGTCTACTAGGCCTAGGCCGTTTGATACTAGCCAAGTTGGCCTCCTTTTTTCCGTACCGCAAACCCTTCCCATCGCACTTTGGCTTTCACCTTACGCCGTGACCGGGTCTGGCCCCTGGGCGTCAGTCAGTTCAAAAGGGCGGAAGGCCCGCTTTAGCTAGTTTGGTGCAGGGCAGGACACTGCAGGCCGCAGTGCGGAGCCACTTTACGTCGAAGTTCCGAGCCTGAGTTTTTCCAAGACCAAACGGATAAAAAAGAGATTGATTTTTTTTTTCCACCCTCTCTCCGTGATTTTCGTGAGTTTCACCCCCCAAAATGTTTCGTACGAGAGCCTTACTACCACAAGCAAAGTTCAATTACAGTTAATGCGAAGTTCGAGCTCCTCAAGAACTTCGAATATGTCATGCGAGAGATCTCGAGGAGACGCTGAAGGAGTCGAGGAGGACGGGCCGGCCAATTGAGCAGCAATGTGGCCATCCGGACGCACCAGGAGAGCGCCACGCTCGCTAATCTCACGGAGCTGCTCCCAGGGCGAGTTAGCCTCGTACACATATACGACTTCTTCGAAATTGTCGATGTCTCTCGTGGAATCGCCAGGGGATTGCAGAGGCACGAGCGCAACGCCACGAAGAACTTGATCTGTTTTCGCCTTTCCATACTTTTGGTGAAGCGTTTCCAAGGCAGGGCGCCAAATCGATGGCATTGCGTAAAGTAGCGTGTATGCGGGAAGCTGTGCGCTGATGATATCAATCGTGGAAAGTCGCAAGTTGGAGGCGCGTTCTAGAATCCAAGCGTGGGGGAGAGCCTGGCCGGGGGAAGTCCCGAGCGCAATATCCGTCTGAGTGCCCCTTTTCAAGTGAGGCTTGAGCCAGAACTCACTGGGACTCAGATCCCGAGGAGGCGCGGATGTCGAAGAAGTTGCAGGGCGTGCGACGCCGCCAGCTTCTGGAAAGTATCGAAATCCCTTGTCTGTGCGTGGGAAGAGGAGCGGTAGAGCGTCCTGGTCCTCTTCAACCACGCGCTTAACGCGTGACTTGACGAGCGCAGGGGATCGCAAATGCTGCTTGCCGACTGTAAGCATTCCACTCACAAGATCACCGGCCCATGGAAGGGTAGCGCCACCTTGCCCAAGCATCGATACGGCCGTGGCGACAAGATTTCGCTCGAGGCCCATGGCGCGAGCTGGAAGGAGGCCTCGACGGTAGTTGTCGACGGCAACACTCAATGCATCCTCGATGACGGGGCGGCGCTCTAGGTCGTAGGAAGCGAGAAGGCTGGGGCCTGCTTTTCCTTGGAGCGTATACGCGAGCTTCCAGGCGAGATTATGTGCATCGACGAGACCGGCATTAACACCAAAGCCGCCGGAAGGGGGAAACTGGTGTGCGGCATCTCCAGCGAGAAAAACGCGATCACCCATGCCGGCAAAAGATGTGGCGCAAGTGGCGTGCATGCCCCAGGCGCGCACGGAATGGAGCTCTAGGTCACGTAGAGGATCATCCTCTGCGCCTTTGTGCGTTGACATCGGAGCACAACACTGACGGATGATTTCAATGCAAGCCTCGTCGGTGCCGCAGATGTCTTCGAGAGATTGTGCCGGCGGGAAAAAGGGCGCATGGATGACCCAGTCGCCCCGACGCAAATCGTGCGAAACAACCACTCCAAGTACATCTGGGCTGAACACAAAGGACAGCATGGCGCCCCGCCGATCCTTGGCAAGCCTTTTGCCAAGCTCGCGACTTGTGAAATGAATGCTGGCAAAGGACTCCATGTCGTGCTCGCCTCGGGATGTGATACCAAGCGCGCGGCGCACGGCGCTTCGGGTTCCGTCAGCGCCAACGACGTATTGGGCCGCTATGGTGGTTGGCGGCCCACCGTTCGTCGGGCGAATCGTGACGTTCACCCCGCCATCCTCGACGCGAGGTGCAAGATCTTGGACAATATGGCCTGTCAGCACTTTTGCGCCAGAACTTTCGGCTGCAGCATTTGCGGCTTCGCTGAGGATGTTTTCGAGGATCGGCTGCGAAAGCTGCGCAACACGGCACGGGCTTAACGAACCCAAGAGTTTGAACTCTTCGGTGCGAAAGTGGTCCATGACAGCGAGATCATCGCCCAAGAGCGAGGTACAGTAGCGAAAGCGACGCCAATGCTCGGAAGGCGGCACATGCCCCCACACCGTTTCTTCAAGACCCAGCTGACGCAGCACCTCCATGGCGCGCGTATGCATTACATGGGCCCGTGGATGCGGCAACGCGTGATGTTCATCGTCGCTTTGGTCGAGTTTCGTTCCTGACACGCCTGCGCCGTCCCCGCCCGCTTCGCCTTGCTCCACGACAAGAGATTGCACGCCGTGCTTGGACAGCAAGAGAGATGTAAGCGTCCCCACCGGCCCTGCTCCTGCAATAAGCACGGGAACCTCTGTCGGTATCGCTGGCTGCAACTGCGACGGCGACGGCGACAGCGACGGCGTTTGTGTTTTTGTTGTCAGGCTTGCTGTCTGCGCAGGGATGGGCAACGACAAGGCCGCCTGGCGAAATGCTGGACTCGCCTGCCTGAGCCTCCACCATGCAGCGTCAACAGTGAGGCCGCCACTACGCCCGCCTCGAGGGCTCCATGATCTCACAGGTCGGCGAACGGTCGAGGACAATCCGATGCGCCCGGCGCACTGCATGGCTCCGCGGCCGCTTGCAGCGCAAGGATCGCCTCGAACTCGAATGCGCTTTGTCCTGGTCACTATTCTATCTATTTGAGCGGTACCATCTATAACCTTTGTGGTGTTTGGCGCGCTATCATGGGCTGTGAAGAAAAGCTGTTTTGCAAATTGATTGATTGTTTTTGATGGAATGCAATGGAATGAAATGGAATGAGATGAAGTGGGGTGGATGGAATGGTTTAGGTCGCGGTTCGCGAATTCGTCGTTCGTCTACAGGAGAAAAGTGGAAATGGATAGAGAAGAAAGAAGAAGCAAGGTCGAAAGGAGAGCTAGGCGGTCACGCATCTTACACGAATGACTGCATGGATGCATGCAGAGAGGCATGAAAGAGCAAAACGCAGCGGAAACGTACTCTTTTAGTCGCGCTCAGCAATGGCAGTGAGATGCTCCTCGACCTCGGCGTCCTCCAAAAGGCTAAAGCCGGAGCCAGAATGCACAATGGCGACCTCGATTTCTTCTGGCTTGAAGTCAGCCGAGACGGTGGTTTGCAGGGTCATGATGGCCGTCTGGATGGTCGTTTCAAGGTCCATCGAGTCAGTATCTTTCTTTTCGAGCAAAGACACGGCCTCCTGGAACTTGGAGCCAGTCGCCGTAGCCCGGTAGCCGTGGTAGTGACCGGCGGGGTCGACGTGGTATAGCTGGGCGCCTGCTTCGTCATCGATGCTGCAAAAGATCATGTCCACAGCCATGACACGTCGACCGGCGTGCTGGGTGTTTACCTGGGCAATATCAGCCACGCGGCGCGCGAGGTACGAGCACGGGATGGCGTAACCGTTTTGGTACTCGAAGTTAAATGCCTCCTGACGGGCCTGGGCAACAAGAGATCGTCCGTCGGCGATGAGACCCGTTACAACGCAGCCAATCTTGGGCGTGACCTTGAACATGCGCGTCATGGACGCCGCGTCCACAAGCTTGTCCTCCACCTTGCGCTGCGTCACAAGGCACACGCTATCACTCCCGCGAACAGCCACAGTTGTGAGGCCACCGCTTTCCACAGCCTTCTTGGCATATTCTGTTTCATGCATTCATCGATCGAACGAGTCCCCCCAAAAAGATCGTCAGTTTTACGCTGCTGCTTTTTGGATTTTTTACGCCTCACGGCATTAGTTGCAGTTGTTGCACATTGTGAGACTTACCGAGCTGGTACAAGCGTCCTTCTGGACTGAAGATTGACAAACTGTTTGAAATTCGAGCAATGGGTTAGCGTATCCGGAGGAACGCCATGGGAAAGCGCGCAAGTTAGTCAGGCAAAGGTTCGTCGTTCGTTTTCATTCAAGTTGTGGTGTACCGCATTGATCAGCAGATGGGAAAGCCCTAGGCCGCAAGTCTACGTCTACGATCCCGCCTGATCTACGTCCACCACGAGCAAGCGCGCGAGCTAGCGTGTAAGAGCGCGGGGCGTCGGGGCGTATCGATCGATATCTCCTCGTCAACCTTTTTTTCGGCCGTCCCTTTTTCCTTTCCTTCCTTCCCCTCCTCACCGCCACAACCCCGTTGTACACGTACTAGCGATCGTAGCCGGCGTCGCGCGACATCGTGCCGGCCTGCTGGGTCCTCTGCTCCGCTCCGCTCCTGCTCCGCTCTGCTCCGCTCCTGCGCGCGATCGGTGCTCTCCGTCTGGGTCTGCTTGTGCTCCTCAACGGCGATCCTTCGCTCTGGTTCGTCCACCCCTTACCCCCTCAAAGAACGCTCAGGAACCTTCCGTTCTGTTCTACGTTCTTTTCTGCTCTGCTTTGTTCTGTTCTGTTCCTGTGTCTTGCTCGCGTTCCGTTTCTGTCACGGTGTTCTATCTTCGTTCTATTTTCGTTCTGTTCTCTTGGTCTGCGACGGGGGAGAGGAAGGAAGAAAGAAAGAAAGAAAGAAAGAAAGAAAGAAAGAAAGAAAGGAAGGAGGCAGGAATGGGCTCCAAGAGCAGCAGCAGCAGCAGCAGCAGCAGCAGCAGCTCGCTGGCTCATGGTGCTTATTTTGCGCGACACGAAGTCGCGCGGCGATGCGCGGCAGGCGCTTCGGCGAGCCCTTGCGAGAGTCCGCCCCAGGACGGAGCGGCGCTTCCTTCGGCTCCGCAGGCGCCCCGGCAAGCCAGGCAGCCAGGCAGCCACGTCCAA